>JAJLZZ010000028.1:0-85784 GCA_030572535.1 Wickerhamiella hasegawae
CAGGAAGCGGAAACCGGGTCCCAAAGAGCCGTTTGCAAAGAGTCACAAGAGTGATGAAGGGACTGTTTAGTGGCAGGTTTATATGGAGGAAAAGCGTCTCGGAGATGACCCATTTTGGAGAGTCTGTCTTGTTCCTCAGGGTGAAAGGCGTCTTCCCGCATTTGCTCGAGAATGATTGGGGCGAACCACGGAATATCAGTTTGACTCCTGGGAATCAGTTGGACATTGTCCGGGGCTCGGATATGAATCAGTTCAGCAGTGGCCTGAAAGAGGTGATGAGCGAAAGATATGGCTCCTATAGAAGAAGGAGAGAATCGATCTGTCAATTGACCCCCATAAGCCATGGACGCATGTAAATACCGCCTAGGTGAGTATGGCAAGCCCTGGCGTCCTTGTGGAAAACGGCGCCTGAGCTCAGCAAACCACGCATATTGGATCTGTCCGGCAAGCTCATTGTGATAGATACGTTCCTGGATCAAACCATAGACCATGGAGCGACCGAAAGAGGGTTCCCTGTGGAAACGGAAATGGGTCTGGGCTCGTGCGCCAATCAAGACGAGCTTGATGTCCCACAAGCCAAAGCCGCCGTTAGGGGAGGGGAGGCATAACCTGTTGTAGCGAATCGGTAGGGCTCTCCTTCCTCTGCGTAATGAGTGGATGATAGCTGTTTTGATCGCGTTTCGAATTCTGGTCGTTATGGGGTTGAAAGGGTCCAGAAATAAGATCTTAGAAAGCACATAGATGTTGACCACCTTTACTGCTGCACAAAGACTCAAGTCGAAGAAGTAGATGGCATTGAGGCGCTTCGAGATCGAAGTGAGAACTTCTTGCCATTGTTCCGACGCATTAGCATCAAGACGCACTCCTAAGAGTTTGAAATCAGAGGCAATAGAGAGAGGTTTACAAGGTGTATGGGACAGGAGCGGAACCTCAGTGAAAAAGTTACGCTCCGTTCTCACTTGTAGAATGACACACTTGGTGGGACTTAATATAGCCCCAGAGGCTCTGCAGTATTCGGATATCGTTTGGGCTGCTCGTGAGGCATCAACATAGGACGAGCAGTATACCAAAACATCGTCCGCAAACGCATTGACCTGGATCCTGTGAGCAGCGGCTCTTTGGAATTGGTGACTTGAATTACTGGGGAGATGAGAATTCCAGTAGTTATTAAAACCAGAGAAAGATTGATATTTGTGTAGTTTTCGGCATTTTTTGATGAATACAACTCATAGTGAAATACTACAAATTCAAAGTTTCCGAAAGGTTATAATCTTCACTAGTGTTGCAAGCCAGTAATGTAGATCGTGTGTCAGTATTTTGATGCAGTGAGGCGATTTGGCGCAACATAAGTAATATGTGCATAGCAGTGACCAAAGATACACATCTAACTAGTTAATGAGGTATATAGCAGCTATAGAAGGATTATTAACATCAGATTAGACTGATTAACCGTTCATTCAATTAAGGGGCCTTGATTACAAGCCTCAATGCCATGCCACGCAGGTAGCTGCATGTCGCTGCCGGCTTTGACAACCACAGGAATTGTGCAGGCAGTTTACTCTGGAAACTAAATCCTACTTTTTTGACCTGCAAGATCGTATTATTTGAGTCGAAGAAAGATGCTTGGGTTGTTTTATAGTTCCGTTCAGGGTCCGCCAACTACTGGAACCGTCGTGCTCGTGGGGACTGGAACGGTGTCATCAATGTTTTCGAACTATAGATTATTATACTGTGATTTAGATAATTATTAACGTTTTAGTTTCTCTATTTCTCGAAGCCGTTGATCCACCTACGCAGGATTGGGCCCCAGGTGGCTTGAGAAACGGCCTGAATGCATAAAACCCTCTAGGAGCGACGAGGACAACGATTCTCTTTCAGCATGAAATAAATACAATAAATAATACTATACTACATCAAGTCGGTGCATATGGGGTCACAAAGGCTCTGAGGTCCTCTACTAATACCCGTATTTTGCGCTTTGTTGCTGCACAGGCACACGTCTTGAAACCATAACAATTAATTGAACATATACTTCTCAGTTTGGACTTGATGATGTCTGGTTATAAGGGAATGAAAACGCTCTGTGGATTTCCCTGTCCCTAATTGGCTCGCTCGGCAACTCATCTAGGGTATCAGTTGAAGAAAGTTGGCCATTGTCCATGACATGATGGTCGTCTCCACTAACTGCACTGATAGTGCCGCTTTGAGACGAATGATTGTCTATTGTGAATCGAGAATTCGAAGGAGAGTCACCTCTACTATGGCTGGGAGAAGTCACATCTCCAGCCCTGTTACCAGAGGAATTCGAATCTCTGGACCTATGTCTGGGAGAATCCAAATTCGTGACCTCCTCTTCGGCGCGGTACCCAGCGCGATGGGCATGCTTTAATATTGCCAACATAGAAAAGAGTGCAAACAGTTCTGCTGAGATTGTTATTGGGATAGAGATAGGAACCTTTGAGATATTAGCCATGATTGCAATAGAAACCCCTATCATGAAAAGAAATGAATAACCCGCCTGAACCAAATACTGTGCATAACTTGTGAACAAATAGGCTGGCCCAATGACTACATTCAGATCCACTTCATGTGTAGCTTTGGTCCATTTATCAAGGAAGGCAATATCAAGCCGCTTTTTACCAAGAAAGGATGTAAGAATTATCGTCGCAGTAAAGAGAGATCCACAGACAACCCACATAAGCACAGATGGATTAAAAGAGTCCCAGGCGAATGTCATAATAACAGTGGGTAGAGTCAAAATAAACGCAAGCAGTAAAAGTGAAACGACAAGCATAGCAATCATAGTAGACATAGCAAATACCCTGTTCTGATTTGGGACGGGTGTATGTACCTCTATCGGTGACTTGTACTTGGCAGTCATGACTGCCAAACTTGTAAAACCCAATGACGCCATCTGCGAAAACACTAAAATTAAAGCAAGTTTCTTGTCTGACATGAAAACAATTAATAGTGTTGGGAATGTTATAGGGATTAACGTTGCGACCATGTCCACTCGGATTGGATTTCCGTCGGGGGGTACTAATGGCTGTCCTAATATTGTAGAGATCATGCCAATGACTGCGCACAAAATATCGAATACAATGGCCAGTATTGACAAGTCCGTTATTTTATCCCTTCTTACCGTAATTTTGAAAGCTATCATTCCAATATTTACAAGATTCAGGCTTTGAAGAATGAAAGGCGTGCCCATAAGGGTCTGCAAGATAGCTTTCGACAGGCGTAACCTTTTCATATTATATCTTTTTTGCAATTTTAACAATGCATAGAAGGTAAAAATCCACACTATTATACTGAATAGACACGAAACAATTCTCATAATGCTGTATCTTGATGTTGCCGTTTCGGGAAGCACTCGCTGAATTGAAAGGTATAGCGTCGCTATCGACAGAACGCCAATTAATGTGGAGTTGCAGAAAATTATTATGGCCGGACTCGGTATAATTTCCAGTTTGTTTTTGGTGTTACAGGTCTCGGCTTCGTTTGAGCCTAGCAGGATAGCTTTGAGCACGCCCCATGTAAAAAAAACTAACTTCAAAGCAGTCGACAGCGAATCATAGAATAGAACAATTGGTTCATGGGTAGAATTGATATAGTAGTACAATAGTGTGGAATCAAGTAAAAGAATCAATAGTAAAGTCAATTGATCAAGGTACCGACATTGATCGTGTATAACTTTTGTGTATAAGCGCGATACCATTTGTTCCAAATCTAATATTTCATGACGGTGCAACAGTATATATCTATTTAGTCCAACTTAGCTACGTGTTGTTGCGTTTAAATTACCCTTTGCAGCAAAGATACCACTTGCAGCAGCACGCAGTAAATCAGTTGTATTTCACAGCATTACCTAATGAGCTCGTCATAAAAGAATGTCAAGTTTCTTATACCTTCTTAAAACGATAATCTTTATCAAGCCACTTCTAGTAGTCTCTGCTAACATATGTGATTGTATAAGTTCCAGGTACTTTTTTTGTAGCCACTAGGGAAGGGGACGACTTGGTGACACATGTGCAAATATTGCAGGGCACACCGGTCAAATATATGAATGCAATCAGCCACCAAGGCGTGATTCTATTTTCTGAATGGGTATTAATATCAGCCTCATCAACTTTTATTCAACAAGCGGTCCACGTCACAAGCCGAAATGCAATGCAATGCAACTTGCTGCATGTCGCTGCTGCGCTCAGTCAACTACAGAAAGCGTGCAGGCAGCTTTTTCTGGGAACCAAATCCAACCTTGCACATTAGCATATGAAATGGCACAAAAGAATTTGATTTGTACCAGTCTGCAGATGATCGAAGCATCTAGAGGACTGGTCTCAGCCGGAGGATTTCTATTGTAGATATATACATACATGCTATAGACAAGATAGTCTGGAACCCAGCTACAATTATGCCATTCACCACATGATTTTTACTACACGAATACAGAACCTACGTCTAACAAGAAGCGCTATTGGAACCCTCAAAAATACCATTGGCCTATCGGAAACGTCAATTAAGATAGCATCCAGTCCAAAGGGAAAGTTGACGAGGGCGTCTCAAGGAGACATAGCATAGAGAAATTCGCTTAAGGTAACCGTTGGGAGATCACCTGCGGGATAGACGTGATGTAAGTTGTTCCGTGCGGAAGCGAGTGCCCCGAAGAAACCGGCTATGGTCACATAACTCAGGTTATCACTCACGTTCGCTCTTTTCCGAATCTGCTGAAGGACAGATATCGGCCGTTGAAACCACCATGGAGCCCTTCCCGTTTTTCTGCCCAACACTCTGAATCTATTCAGAGAACAGAGCTCCTACGTGCTCATGCAATGGAACATGTTCGTGCTAAATGGCAACACGACTCTGCTTCGTCTGGTACCGGTACGGTCTATCGAGAACGCACCGGCCACCAGCTCTATACGAAGTCCAATAATCCTCTGATGCCAATCCTGACCAACTCCTCCAGACAAATCCTTAGATTGATCGTGCAATTTCGCACAGGCCATGGGCACTTTGGCGAGTACTATTCCCGCCTCCATTTCCCAGGCCCAGAACTTCGTTGTGAATGTGGAGCTTTGCATACGTTAAAGCACATATTCGCCGAATGTCCATTTTGGACTCTAGGATGCCGTCACCTTCAACGCGTGTCCGCCACATTTTCGTTAGTCGCCCTTCTCAACTCGAAGAAGGGTCTGCTAGCTGTAGAAGAATTTCTTCTAACTCGTAAAGAGGCACTGACCCGGCTTACCCGTAGACCGGATCCTAGTGCACAAACTAGCACCCCTTCCGCCTCTGCGCAGGAGTAATGCTAAGTGACCCGAGATACCTTGGACTGCCGTTTTCGTCCCTGGTACAGAGAGTCACGCGAAGCTCATGTAACATGACGTTTGAACCCCTTTGTGCTGTCATGCAGCCGTTGATAACCAGGGCACTTGGCCTACTGGCCTACGGTGAGATTGGTGCTGCCCTAGTGCTTCTAGAGCTCGCTGGCGTGTGGTTTTTGGTGTTTTGCGACTACGGTCGCTTAATTGTTTTCCCTCTCGCCCTTGATTGATGGACCCGTCCTTCTTTCCTGACAGAATTGTGCCACCTCCTCACCCCTCCGCCTAATCCTTGTCCCCTGCTCTCCGATTTAGTCGGACACAGAACCTAGCTTTGTTTTAGACGCTCCGCTCTCAGTAGTTGCTCATTTTGGGCTGATCTACCGGAGGATAAGTAGATAATTCATTCATTCGAAGAAACAACCAATCATAAAAGCAGTT
This sequence comes from Wickerhamiella hasegawae, assembly GCA_030572535.1. NCBI lineage: Eukaryota > Fungi > Ascomycota > Dipodascomycetes > Dipodascales > Trichomonascaceae > Wickerhamiella > Wickerhamiella hasegawae. Next base: position 5,766 of record JAJLZZ010000028.1, read on the forward strand.
TTTGATTACAAAGACAGACATTTTGTGGATATGTTGGCAATAAAAATTGTCCTTCCAAGAAATCGCGCTAGTGGTTTAGTGGTAAAATACGTCGTTGCCATCGATGTGCCCCCGGTTCGATTCCGGGCTAGCGCATTTGTTTTCTTTTTTTTTGCTAGTCTCTTCTTTGGCTCGAAGTACTGAAACAGATATTTTTTGCAGCATAAATAATCAATATAAATTGATACAGATCATCCATTGATCCGCTAAATAGTGCCGTATGCAGACCCGAACAGGAAGCATATCTGGATAGTGCGATTCATAACATGGCCGAAATATATAGACAATGAATATATTGATTTTAGCATAATTCAGAGTATGTTTTTAGTATCAATGCCTGTTGTTTTTTACAGAATCTATATAGGTACCATGGCATGATGCTGCATGAATCTGCAGTGAATCCCGCGCAAACATATAAACATAAGTGATAGTAACACTCCCAGTGCCATTGCCGTAGATCAGAGCACAGAATCATAAATATCTGCGCGCAAAATGACTGAAGTTACCCCTAAGGTACCGGTGCGCTCCAAAAAAGTTAAAAACTGTGAAACACCTCCTCGCAAGCTCAAAAACTCTAGTGGTCTAATCTTCAAGCGAGAAGAATCCATTGGTAGCGGCGCGACTTCTAGATGCTTTCGGCTGAAGTGTAACAATGGCCAAGTATGCGCCTTGAAAACTTTGGCAAAGTCAAACTTGGCCAAGAAGGTTCCCAGGCTCCGAATCTTGAGAGAGCTCTCGATTCAAAAAGGCTTATCTGACCTCAACGCTCCATCTGTGGTTAAATATTATGATTGTTTCGATGACAATACTAATATTTACATACGGATGGAACTTTGCGCCGCCAATACTCTGCATCAGATGGTACGCAACCGCGAAGGCCTACGGGAAATTGAGGCCCGCTATATGTTTGTCAAAATATTAGAGGGGGTCGCATTTATGCATGCTCAGAGAATCATTCACAGAGATCTGAAACTGGCAAATATATTTCTCACTGAGAATATGGAGCCCAAGATTGGTGACTTCGGTCTTGCATGCATCCTCGACAAACATGACTCCCAGAGATATGGTTGGCTTGGAACTGTTAGTTACATGCCACCAGAAATTGTTGCAGCTCCTCATATTCACGGAAAGCCAACTGATGTATGGTCACTTGGTATTTGTCTGTACGCGATGATAATGGGCCGCAGCCCATTTGAAGGAACTGACACCACTTTATCCCAACAAGCGATTCTTGACTTCAAGCCAGATTACATCGATTCTATTATGCCAGATGTTTCGAATGAATTCAAAAGCTTCTTGAAGTTTGTCCTCAATCCTGATCCAAAGGGTCGTCCTGTGGCCCGAGATCTTGCCCTCAGTAGCTGGATCCAGTTACCCACTCCATCCAGAATCCCCTGGGAATGTCTTACAAAATATGTACCATTTGACATATCCGAGGATGATATTGCCGATAATCAGCATGTCTTGTCTAAAATCCAAGATGTGCAAGACAAGGCAGGTATTATCAGGGTGAATAACGACGAGAAGTATTGGCATTTAACACTGCCTGATATCATACAGCCTGATACAGAAATGTCCTGAAGCAAAATTCGCACCTAAAATATGGGTAACAGGCCTGAGTCGAAACTACAGCAGTACCCATGCAGCTTTATCGCCTAAATCTCTACCTTGACATCTGATCTAGGAGTAACCGTTCGAGAACAAAAACCAAAAACCAAAAAAAAAACCAACGCAACGTAAATTAAATAAATAAAATATAGTTCAAAAAAAATTTGCTAAATCTACCATTCACCAAAACAGAATGCCCACATTCAACCCAAAGTCAATCCTTCCATGACCTTCAAAGGGCCAGCTGACCAATTTTCTGTTCCACCACCATCAACGATGCAAGCACCGGTCGTTTTCTTGAACACGGGTGCTCAACGTGAAACTGGCCGTAAGGCACAAATATCTAATGTTACAGCTGCAAAGGCTGTGGCTGATATCATTAGAACATGCCTTGGACCCAAGGCCATGCTCAAGATGCTGCTTGATCCCGTTGGTGGTATCGTCCTCACCAACGATGGCCACGCCATTCTTCGTGAAATCGAGGTCACACACCCTGCTGCCAAGTCTATGATCGAACTTAGTCGCACACAAGACGAGGAAGTTGGAGATGGAACCACAAGTGTCATTATTCTTGCTGGCGAGATCCTTGCCCAAACATACCCTTACTTGGAGCGTAACGTCCACCCAGTGGTGATTATTCAAGCTCTGAAGAAAGCTCTTGACGATGCTTTGAAGATTATTGACGAGGTTTCTCGTGAGATTGATCCTACTAATGATACAGAAATGCTTCAAATCATCTCATCCTCGATCGGCACGAAATACGTGAAGAAGTGGAGCGACCTTATGTGCAAGCTTGCCCTTCAAGCTGTTCGTACTGTTATGAAAACCGATGCTTCCAGTGGACGCAAGGAGATTGATATCAAACGCTACGTTCGTGTGGAGAAGATTCCAGGAAACGACATTGAGGACTCCAAGGTGTTGGACGGTGTCATGCTCAACAAGGATGTTACCCACCCTAAAATGCGCCGTAACATCAAGAACCCGCGTGTCCTGTTGCTCGACTGTCCCTTGGAGTACAAAAAGGGTGAGTCTCAAACAAATATTGAAATCACCAAGGAGGATGAGTGGAGCCGTGTCCTCGAGATCGAGGAGGAGCAGATCAAGCACCTCACCGGCATCATCGCTTCTTTCAAGCCAGATGTTGTTTTCACTGAGAAGGGTGTGAGTGATCTCGCTCAGCACTACCTCCTCAAGCACAATATTACTGCTATCCGCCGCGTCCGTAAGACCGACAACAACCGTCTTGCTCGCATCAGTGGCGCCACAATTGTTAACCGCATTGAAGACATCAAGGAGAACGATATTGGTACCAAGAGCCGTCTTTTCAATGTTGACTTGATTGGTGACGAGTATTACACTTTCTTGTCTGAGAGCGAGGACCCCGGTGCCTGCACAATTCTGCTTCGCGGTCCTTCCAAGGACATTCTCAACGAGATTGAGCGTAACCTTCAGGATGCTATGGCTGTTGCCCGTAACGTTATGTTCGAGCCTCGTCTTTCACCTGGTGGTGGTGCCACTGAGATGGCCGTCAGTGTTCGTTTGGCCGACAAGGCTAAAGAGATTGAGGGTGTTGCTCAATGGCCCTACCGTGCCGTTGCGGATGCTCTGGAAGTAATCCCACGCACACTCATTCAAAACTGCGGTGGAAACCCTCTTAAATCTGTCACTGCTTTGCGGGCCAAGCACGCCGAAGGCGTCCACACTTACGGTGTCAATGGCGACACTGGTGGTCTCATCGACATGAACGAGTATGGTATTTGGGAGCCTGAGGCTATCAAGCTGCAGTCTGTCAAGACAGCTATCGAGAGTGCTATCTTGTTGTTGCGTGTTGACGATATTGTCAGTGCCCGTCGTAAGGATGGCAGCAGCGGTGAAGCTGGCGGTGCTCCTGAGATGGGTGGCATGCCCGGCGGAATGCCAGGTATGGGCGGTATGCCCGGCATGGAATAGGTTTAGTTCTTCATATCATTTAGTGTAAATAGCACAACTGTCACCTAGAGCCAACAATCGGAAGAACCCTTTCCGGTGATAGTGGCTGATTACTATTAAATAGACTATATATACATCATGCACCTGGAACAGGCTCATTTCCGAGATATTTAACGCTGAGTTCAAGAATAAGATCGAGTTGTTCTTGTGTGAATCGGATATCTGCCTCCTCAATTAAGCAGTAGAGCACAGGCATGGATGCAGGGGCCGAGTTCAAGATCTGGAGGATCTCAGCTTTTTCTAGATTGATACCGTTATTTTTGAGCTCCTGGATGAAGGCAGCGACGTTCTCTTTGGTCTGAGCACCCGATAAATTACCTGCTGGGCGTTGGCGAAGATATGCTTGGAGCTCTACAACAATAGTTTGGAGATTCTCACTCTTGGAAGACGGCTTTACCTCATTGAGGTGGTCAAGCACCTCTAGGTTCGAAAGCAGAACATTTGAACTTTCTAAAACCTTCATAAATATGAAGATAAAGCAAATGCCGAAATATTCACTGACCGTAAAACCAGCATCACGTGATATATTCAAGAGAAATCCAAAAAAGAAGCTGACCTAAGCTAGGCCAGCTAGCTAACGGCAGTTTTGAAAGCATTGTAAAAACCGGAAAACACGTGACCAGAAAGCCCGCTGCTTAGCCCTCACTACCAGTAGGGCTTAACCCGCGCAGTCACAGATCAGACCCCCCTCACTTTTCAAGTAGTCGACTCGAGGCCAGAGGGAACTCATATTATCCAGTAGCCATGTCTCTTACTGTGACCGAGAAGGGTAACTTCCAGCACATTCTGCGTTTGCTGTCGACTAACGTCGATGGTAACATCAAAATCATGTACGCTTTGACCACCATCCGTGGTGTTGGTCCCCGTTACGCCAACATGGTCTGCAAGAAGGCCGATGTCGACATGGCCAAGCGTGCCGGTGAGCTTACCGTTGAGGAGCTCGAGCGCATTATCACCATTATCCAGAACCCCTCTCAGTACAAGGTCCCTGGTTGGTTCCTGAACAGACAGCGTGACCCCACTGACGGTAAGGACGCTCACTTGCTTGTTAACCAGCTCGACACCAAGCTGCGTGACGATATTGAGCGCATGAAGCGTATGCGTCTGCACAGAGGTATCCGTCACTACTGGGGCTACCGTGTTCGTGGCCAGCACACCAAGACCACTGGTCGCCGTGGTGGTGTCACCGGTATTGTCCGCAAGAAGACCGCATAAATTCCATAATCTATGTATGTTCGGTTTAGCTGATCATTAAAAAGAATTCATTAATCTATTCTGATCATAAAACGGTAGCCAGACTTGCAAGCTTGGCTTGGGGGAGTCTCTAACCGTGGTTCTTTATTATATATGCACTGTTACTAGTTAAATAGGGACCGCTCATAGTCGTTGTACCGTTGAGGTACCCGGAGCTCAGTTGATGTTTTTTGTCCCTCTCACAGACACTTAGGCCTTCTTGGGGTAGGCCAAGGGGTAGGGAGGTTCGGGGTAAGAGGGGCCGTTGAGTTGGATACCCTCGCGAGCAAGCCATTGACCGCGGTGGATGGACTCGTCAAGGGAGTCGCCCTCGACGACACCAGAGATGAAACCAGCAGCAAAGGCATCGCCAGCACCGTTAGTGTCAACGATCTTCTCCTGGGGAAGCTTGGGGACATCGAAGGTCTTGACCTCGACGGTGTTGTTGACATTGTCGGCCAAAGCGACAATGGTGGGCTCAAGACCCTGGGTGATGAGGACAGTACGGGAGCGCTGCTTGTTCTCCTTGGGGAGCAGAGCAAGGTGCTTGGCGATCTCGGTGATGTCGGTGGTCTTGAGGTCGTGAGACTCGGCGTAGGCAAGAGCCTCGCTCTCGTTACCGATCAGGTAGTCCCAGTAAGGAGCGACAGTGTCAAACTGCTCCTTGAAAAATGTGGGGAGGAAAGGAGCACTGATGTTCATGGCGAAGACCTTGTTCTTCTCAGCAGCATGCTTGGCCAAAGCAAGAATGGCAGGAACACAGACGGTCAGGTGGTAGCCCTCAACATAGGACACCTTGGCGCTCTCAACAAGAGCCCAGTTCTCAGGCTGCTCGAGGTGGGAAACCTGGTAGTGGTTGGCGGCAGCAAGGTCAGTGACAAGAGAACGGTGGACACCAGAAAGCAGCACAGCGCATTTACCGGTGGGAATGTCGTCCTGGAACATGTAGTGGGTGGTAACACCAGCCTTCTTGTTGGCCTCGAGCTGCTTCTCGCTGTAGACATCACGGCCAACAGAACCAACGTAGGCAACAGAGCCAGCAGGAAGCAGAGTCTGGGCACCACGGGCAGTGTTCTGGGAAGCACCACCGGCGCAGAAGAACACACCCTCGCTCTTGAGAGCGTCCTCGTAGATGCCCATCTGGGCCTCCTCGACGAGAATGGCATCGTCAGACTTGAGGTTGTACTTCTCCAACAGCTTCTCACTGTTGGGGATTTGAATGTCAAGAAGGGGGTTACCCAGGCAGATCAGACTAACAGGCATTGGTGTATATACAAGCGGTAAAGGAGGATGGCCAGAGCGAGCACACCTTTCAGGTGCACCGCTGACTCAGCCGATATGCTCCGGGTTGTTTGATAGCAAGTGCTGCAGATTTGTAGAGAGGAATTGGGGTTAGTGGGGCAGGGGAACGGATACAATAATAACAATAGACAATATATTTGAAAATTAGATCTGGCACTGGCGTGCCGGTACAGATAACAGGGAATCATGGATCTGTAACTTACTAAGCACATATCCGGATGCAGCTAAATTTCAGCTCTCAGTGCTCTGTTTTAACAAGCGCAAATGTTAATATGAGACCATCAATTCGATGTCTTAATTCGAGCTCGTCAAGGAATATTGGTGAAATTCCAAACATCTCCAGAAATATTTATTACATTGAACAGGTTGCGAGGCCAAAGCCACCAAATCGCCAGAAACGGCTGGACCCGGCCCAAAAAGATGAACGGAACATTTTATTAGCTGCAAAACAAGCATTGGCGGGGGTTGGACTTCAGGAGCCTACCAAGGAACTCACAAAACTGTACAGAAATCTCAAATCAACCAAATTGAGAGTAGAGATCGGCGATATGGTTGTCGAGGAGGGCCTGAGGCTACCATTAAACTTGGAGAAAATGTATCTTGATGCCCTAAGAGCACAGGGAAGAATTGCTGATGCATTAACACTTTGGAATTCACGATTAACTTCCAAAAGAGAAAATTCGGAATGGTTAGTGCAAGGCATCAAGTTATGCTGCGAAGGCCAACGACTCGTTGATGCCGAAAAGCTTGCAGTTCGTCTATCAGCGCTCGGTACCTACCCAGAAGAAGCAATTGTTCCATTTATTGAGGTTTATTCAGGAGCTAGCTCTGATCGATTAAAGTTTTGGGTGGAACAGCTCGCAAGTGTTGGCTCTCAGGCCACTATCAACAAGTACATCAAGCGATTGGCGCAAAAGAAGCAGATCGGATATGCTGTTAGTCTTTTGGAGGCATTGTCGACACGTAAAATGATCCCAGAAGGATCCGCAGTGCTAGGGTTTATTGCTCAGACCGGTGCGTCTCGAGAATTGCTTGCCAAGTTAGTTGCTGATCATCCCAGCGTTCTGCGGGATCGGTATTTTGCCCCCGAAGTAATGAAGCTGTTACAGAAAACAAATGATTCTCAACATATACAAAAATCTCCAAGATCCATTAACACAATTGCTGATGTACTTCCATCTCTGGTTGAGAATAAATCCGCAGAACAAACCAAGTCGTTTCTTGCTCAATTTGACCAGACCCGTATCTCCCTGAATACATGCCGCCGAATTCGCGAAGCGTCCAAGCGTAGTAATAATGTGACATTTAAATCTTGGGCAGCGTTATTAGCGAGTTCTATTACCGAGCATGAAAGGTTGGACGAGCAGCTGCAGGTATTCTTGGAGACAGACAGGTTTCACGATGCTTTCCGCAAAATTGATTCTCTTGATCCAACAAGACTCAGCAAAAGTAACTATCGTTTGATATGGCAAGTGTTAAACCGCTCATCACGGCTAGCACGGAGTTTTGAATACCTACCAGATATCCGAAAATTATTCTACGGACAAGTTCTCAACAGCAAGCTCACTCTCAAACCCGAATCCTTGGAGATAATGACTATGACAGCCCTCGCATTCAAAGATATCCCTTTGACGGTGAGAATATTGAATTACATGACCACGGTTGCTGGTGTGACACCATCCAAGGAAATGGCAGAGAGACTTTTGAAGACATTGGAAAGATCCTCCACCGGCCAAATGTTCGCGCAAACCCCTTCATGGGATCAGATTTCTTTAATACTTTGTGACCACGCAGGATTAACTGTGGAACAAGCGCTCCAAGAGACAATCATTTCCTAGCCCTTATTTATTTTATGATAATTTTGATTTGTTTTATTTTTGATATATTCGCACGCACTGCTGTGCAAACAATAGAAATACTAGAGATTAGAAGATGCGACACCGGGTACACTTGAGTCTTCAATAAAATAAGGGGTGAACTTGTCGTTAACCATGGAACGGATCCACCATCCCTCAGAGCTCGACTCATCGTCGTTAAAAGTGTTTGTATCCTTGTCATAAGTCAAAGGATCAGCAGGTTCATCGAGACGCCATTGGCGAATTCTGTCGACCATCCAGCCAGTCACCTTCTTGGTACCAGAAGACTTATAGTAGCTGTTGAAGGCACGACCCAATACGATACCTCTGGTGGACAGATTACACTGACCAGGCATGAAAGTCCAAGCAGCACAATTGCTGTCCTGGTTGCAAGCTTCCTTGCAAGCCAATTTATCAGCGTGAGGGAAGATTTGCTTCTCGCTATCGTTGGGGTCGTAGACAGCAGAGCCTTCGTCTTCCTTGTACACCACATCGTTAGCTCCGAGATCCCAATTAGGACGTTCCTCCACGATATAGGGAAGAATAAAGTCCTGATAGATATCGGAATAAGTAATGTTAGCACCGTGGCCCTTGAGCTTTTCGTACTCCCACAAGATCTCGATATCGCGAGACAACAGATGATGCCAACTGAGAATAGGAACCGACATCTTACCAGGAACTAACACCAAGCTGTTGATGGTATTACCCTGGAAGCGACCACCAATGCCAACCAGATCATCAAAGAAAAGCTTATCGAGCTCAATGCCGTGCTCCTTGAACAGAGCCACTGCGACAATAGCATCACCACAGCACGATCCTGAAACTTCATGGGCGTATTGGTCAAGCAATTCACTGACGGGTTTGGTCTTTTCAGTACCGTAAAGCTTATTCATGGAACCCCAACTGAGGGCCACGACGGAACCACCGTGGGCAAAAGGAATGGCGCCAATTTCTTCATTCACCCAGACACGAGCAGGGCTACCAAGGTAGTAGGGAAGCTTGGGGTCATAGCGCTTGAAAAAATCGACAATGTTCTCCATAAACACGTAAGAATCGTCGTCAATGAAGACGTACCAGTTCTTGGTGGGGTCCGTTTTCCAGGCGTGGTACAGCATGGGCATATTCTTGAACTTGTCAATATCCCAGCCACCACTGGCCTCGAGCTCCTTGGGGTCCCAGCCCCAAGCTTCCTGATGAAGCTGTTTGGTAGCACGATAACGATGCAAGGCAGGATCATTGTCCACCAAGTCCTGGGGAAGGTCGTGAAGGATATCAATGATCTCAATGCCTCCGATAGAACCAGGCTTGTCGGAGTAGAGGGCAAAGTTGGGTACACGAGTAAGAGTGGTGAAAAGGTGGACAGGTAAACGCTCCCACTGGACCTGGGAGCCAGTCTTGAGCATCAGGAAGATGTCGTTGATCTCATCTCCGGGAGGATAATCAGCAACGATCTGAGTCTCAAGGAACTCACCCTGGGAAGTGAAGTCCGTACGGGCCGGACGCCGGAAACGAGCATGGGGCTTGTGGTTACGAACACGGCCCTCGTCTGCGGGAGCCATAGTGTCGCCATGGCGCCACATTTCCTGACTTTCATAGCGCTCACGAGCCTCGCTGCTGGGCATCTTACCACGGGTGAGAGAGAATGGGCTGTTAGGGTCTTTTGCAATATCAATATGCTCTTCGTAGCCGTTGCCATGCACGGGTTGGGTGCCATCGTGGGGGCCGTCTACACTCTCATGGGGACCGTGAGGAGGAGGAGGGGGAGGGCCATGATCCGGTGGTGGGGGAGGAGGAGAGCCATGCCAAATGCCATGTGTCAACCGCGTGGCATGATCCTGGAACGGGCTGAAAAAGAAAATGAGCGTGGACACCAGCAGGACACCGATAATAAGGGTGGTTGCTGTACGCTTGTGAGCTGGGTTGTTAGTTTCTATTTGGGTCGGAAAACAATAATCTCAATCTGATCCCAGTACAGCTTGCGGTTTGAGCCCGAGAGAGGAGCCCGAGAGAGGATTGATTGTCTGCAATTTACTTACTCAAAGACCGTCGGAGTTTTTCGGGGATGCTTTCACTCATTGGAGAAGGTACTATTATGGTACTACACGTACAATCTCAGACCAGGTTTAAAGAGTGGAAGAAATGCCTCTTTTGTATTGTATTTGAAGAATGCCAACTGTCAAGATGCGTAACCTATCTTAGATTGGGGGAGGACCCATCTAGATTTTTATATGCAGCACTGGCTAAACCAACACAAGGGGTAAGGGTACCATGCAGGCCAGAATCTTGCCTCTACTAATTATGCAAATGCACGCGGGCCCAGGGACGAGACTGATGCTTAAACAGGAAGCCGAATCAGAGGGGGTTTCCGAACAGCGAGCGATACGGATAATACTAAGGTTTGGACTATGCGGAAGGCGGGGTGGAATGGGCGTGCTGCCCCGCAGAATCCAGCGTTATTCGCACTCTGTGAGCATATTTCGGAACCTCCTACTAATATAGTAACCCCCTTCCCCTGACCCCTGTTTCAGAGTCAAACTTGTCGATCTTCACAACGGTGAACAAGGCCCCCTGGTCCGTGAATATATCGCTAGAATATTAGTTATAAGCTGGCGAGACCTTCGCCAGGTGACAGCTTGGCCTACTGGCTGCGGCGCGGGGTATATGCTGCACTGGCGATAATGATAGCAAATGCACCCAAATAGGCGAGGTATGACAATGCGTAATAGTTTGTCCGAGCTGCGACTGCGCATCCAACGGTTAGCGAGGTGTTTGCGGCCGCCCCCCAGCAGTGACCCTGGTGTTTTATTGGCCAAAATTCATCTAAAAACGACTATCACTAGCTTCCAGAATCTCGTAAAGCGACGCCTTGCGGGCACTATCAGATATGGCTACATGACCAGGTTAGGAAATGCGGTGCTCTTGGCGAACCATTGGGCATTTGGGTGGAGGCGTCTTTTATGTCGCTAGCGAGTCTGTGCATAACCAATTCTCTGTTCTTGGGATTTTCCACCCATGCGGGACCCCCCTGCTCGGGGCACGATTGCACTCCCCGGCTACACAATTAGCAATCTCCGCGTCGCAAACATGTATTGCCAGCACAGAAATGCAGCATCGCACACGCAGCATAGCTACTAGGCACGTGCGTGGATATGTAGTAGTGAGGGGAGGGGGTTGGACCCGAAAAGACAGTTAGATAAGCAGTGGCATTTTCTCTCGATCCTAGATCTGTGACACATGATGCAGGTTATGGCATATTAATGCAGACATGATCCGAGATTGGGGCCCAATTATCGTTTGATCCAGCTCGGCTGCTGTGCGTCTGAGACAGCTGAGACAGGTGCCATAACTCGACGCGTCTGAGACCGGCTCAAAAGGGGGTGGCCGGCTGCTTTTCGTTTATGGCAATGTTTGCGTATCACATACCAATCGCGTTTGCCAGTGCATCCAGGCAATATCTATGTTTGCTGGCCCAGGTTTTCCAGGCTTAGGGCCCAACAGGGTTCAAGGGATGTTGTATTTATGGAAGCCGCGATCCGCGTTCCTCAGGGTACTGGAGTTTGAGATAGACGTGGTTGCTGGGGTTGCTAGCGATACCTGACTAAATATGTCCCATTGTTCCTGAAAATTTTGTTGCTGTGCTGTTGTCCAGGCACCAGTTGCTGCCGCAGGGTAGTGGACAGATGTCAACTAGCCCACTACTTGCTGCTGCTAGTCAGAGCGCAGTCAGGAATCCGTGGCCAGCCCGCTGAGTAACGACACTCTCCGCGCTGACTAAGGCTGAAATTTTCAAACTAATCCAGGTCTACCACTGTCACGGTTCCGACTAGCTAGCATGGCCAAGCCTAAGAATTTAAATCATTTCGTCAAATTGATTGTCGGTGCGGGCCAGGCCTCGCCCCAGCCTCCCGTGGGTCCCGCGCTCGGTTCCAAGGGTGTCAAGGCCATCGACTTTGCCAAGGATTTCAACGCCAGAACTGCCCACTACATCCCCGGCACCCCCATTCCTGCTCTCATTACCGTCAAGCCCGACAGAACTTTCAGTTATGAGATGAAGAGCCCCCCCACCACATGGCTGTTGATGCAGGCTGCTGGTGTTGAGAAGGGTGCTCCTGACGGAAAGACCACTGTCGGCACTGTTTCCTTGAAGCATGTGTTCGAGATCGCCAAAATCAAAAAGACCGACGACAGACACAAAGACAAGCACCTTGAAAGTATTGTCAAGCAAATCGTCGGCGTTGCCAAAAGCTGCGGTATCAGCGTTGTTCCTTGAGTGCCCGGCTGGCTGCCACTCAAATTGTATATATTAGGTTTATAACTACCATTGTTGCATTAATGTAATTGTCACTTTCTCACATGGACGGGGTCTACTTTGTTTCTAGTGTTCTATCGTCAGTCTGGCTTGCTCGTTTTTCATAGAAAACCTACCGTTCATAGCACTATTTCAAATGCCATTTTTCGTCACTCCGTCGTTCAATACCTGGGGATCGCGTTGTGAGATTACTCAGCCAGATACACCAACCCACCAGCGAGAGATCCAGCTGTAGGAGGCAATAAAAGGACATTAAGGTCTGCTCGCTCTTTATTTATTTGTGGATACATTCTTAAACGTTAATATCCACGTATTACGACCCTGATACCAGCACGACACGCCATGATTCGCTCAAAATTACGACCTTTGTCCCCTCCTCTGCCCGCCAAATGGATAATCCCTCTTAGTAAGCCGGGTCCCTGGCTATCCCAGCACCCCAACCCTGGCCATCAACCACACGCGTGGACCACCTCGACATCAATATTTACAAAGCTTAGAAGCTACGCGACCTCTTCATCTTCTTCCTCTGCCTCAGCACCTGCCACAGCGATGAGTGCAAGTAAGAGGAGTGCTCCCACTGCGGACGAGCTCTACGATGATCTCCCCGAGGTCACGGACGCCTCGTCCCAGTACCAGAAGCTAAGTCAACTGGAACATGTCCTCAAAAGACCTGATACATATATCGGCTCCGTCGAGTTCCACGAGTCCACCATGTGGGTGTGCGACGCGGACGGCAAAATGCACTACAAGCCCGTTTCAATTGTGCCCGGTATGTTCAAGATTTTCGACGAGATTCTCGTTAATGCTGCCGATAACAAGGTCAGAGATCCCGCTATGAAGACCATCAAGGTTGCCGTCAACCCGGAGCTGAACGAGATCAGTGTTTTGAACGACGGTCGTGGTATTCCCATCGAGATTCACACCAAGGAGAAGATCTACATCCCCGAATTGATTTTCGGTAACCTGCTGACCTCGTCCAACTACGACGACAACCAGCAAAAGATCACCGGTGGTCGTAACGGTTTTGGTGCCAAGCTCTGTAATATCTTCAGTACAAAGTTTGTTCTTGAGACTGCCGACAAGAAGCAGGTCTACCGTCAGGTCTGGACAGACAACATGACCAAGGTCGAGAAGCCCGTCATCTCCAAGAACACCACCGGAAAGTCTTACACCTCAATCACCTTTTACCCCGATTTGGCAAAGTTCTCCATGGAGAAGCTTGATGAGGACCTGGTTAGCGTGCTCAGAAGACGTGTGTGGGATTTGGCTGGTACTACCCGCGGTGTCAATGTCAGTATGGATGGTAACCTCATTCCTGTCAAGGATTTCAAGGCTTATGTTGACTCGTTCGTCAAGGCGCTCAGTCCTTCTACTGGGGATGACGACAAGCCTGGCCAGCCCGTTCTTTATGTCAAGCCCAACGACCGCTGGGAGCTTGCTTTTGCCCTTTCTGATGGTCAGTTCAACCAGATGTCCTTTGTCAACTCCATTGCTACGACCTCTGGTGGTACTCATGTGAATTATATTGTCGACCAGATTGTTAACTATGTTACCGATACCATGACCAAGAAGAACTCCAAGGCCGGTGGTAGAGGTGGTAAGCTGCAAAAGATCCAGATCAAGAGTAATCTGTTTGTGTTCATCAACTGTAAAATCAACAACCCTGCATTCACTTCCCAAACAAAGGAGCAGCTCACCTCCAAGGTTTCCTCCTTTGGCTCCAAGTGTGAAGTGCCCGACAAATTCTTGAAGGATGTGTTGAACAAGACCGAGCTTTTCGACCGTCTCATGGCTCTGTCCGAAAAGAACGCCGACAAAGAACTGTCCAAGAATGACGGTGGTAAAAAGCGCCGCCTCACCGGATTTGCCAAGCTGGATGATGCCAATAAGGCTGGTACACGTGAGTCCCACAAGTGTACATTGATTCTTACAGAGGGAGATTCAGCCCACGGTCTTGCCCTGTCCGGTTTGTCCGTTGTTGGTCGTGACTTTTACGGTTGTTTCCCTTTGCGTGGTAAGATGTTGAACGTCCGTGATGCCTCTCAGGACCAAATTCTTAAGAATGCCGAAATTTCTGCCCTCAAACAGATCATTGGTCTGCAACATAAGAAGCACTACACCTCAGTTGATGGTCTGCGTTATGGACACCTGATGATTATGACGGATCAGGATTATGATGGTTCCCATATCAAGGGTCTTATTATCAACTTTTTGGAGTATTCTTTCCCCGGTCTTCTCGATATCCCTGGCTTCTTGGTTGAGTTCATCACCCCTGTAGTCAAGGTCACTATCAACCGCCGTTCTGGAAAGGAGGTCAAATCTTTCTTCACCATGCCCGAGTATGAGGAGTGGCGTGATAACGAAGGCAAGACCGTCAAATGGACCCAGAAATACTACAAGGGTCTGGGTACTTCCACCCATAGTGAGTTCAGAGAGTACTTTTCAAGCCTCCAGATTCACAAAAAGGGTTTCCACCACTTGCAATCAGGTGATAAGGAGCGTATTGAGTTGGCCTTTTCCAAGGGCAGAGCCGATGACCGCAAGCAATGGCTTCAGGATTACCAGCCCGGTACTTTCTTGGACCCTGAACTTGACATGATCCCCATTTCTGACTTCATCGACAAGGAGTTGATTTTGTTCTCTATGGCAGATAATCTGCGTTCTATTCCTTCCGTCATGGACGGTTTCAAGCCTGGTCAGAGAAAGGTTATTTGGGCTACATTTTTGCGTAAGCTTAAGAAAGAACTCAAGGTCTTCCAGCTTTCCGGTTGGGTAGGTGAGCAGGCTGCATACCACCATGGTGATGCTTCCCTTCACCAGACTATTATCAGTCTTGCCCAGGATTTTGTTGGTGCTAATAACTTCTATTACCTTCTGCCCCTCGGTAGTTTCGGATCTCGTGCCCATGGTGGTAAGGATGCTGCCGCTGCCCGTTATATTTCAACCATCTTGAATCCTTTGAGTAAGGTTATCATTAATCCTTTGGATGATCCTATTTTGAAATACATGCAGGAAGATGATGATACAGTCGAACCTGAGCACTACCTTCCCATTCTCCCCATGCTGCTTGTGAACGGTAGTGAAGGTATTGGTACTGGTTGGTCTTCTAACATCCCCTCTTTCAACCCTGTTGATATTGTTCATAACCTCCGTCGTATGATGGCTGGTCAGGCATTGAAGCCGATGACACCTTGGTACAGAGGTTGGAGTGGACAAATCGAGAAGATTCCTGGTAGTGATCACCAGTTCCGTGTCGTTGGCCGCATTGAGGAAATCGATGAAAATACCCTTGCCATCACCGAACTTCCCGTCAAGATGTGGACCCAGACCATGAAAGAATTTTTGCTCAAGTCAATTATTGGTGGCAGCAAGGATAAGGATAAGAAGGCTGGTTCCGAGTTCATTCAGGACTTCACAGAGGAACATTCACATGGTGTCCGCTTCATTGTTAAGATCTCTGATACTGAAATGGAAAAGGCCAGACAGGTTGGTCTGTACCAGAAGTTCAAGCTTATTGCTCCCCTGAGTACATCGAACATGGTCGCATTTGACCCACAGGGTCGTCTTCACCGTTACAACACTGCCGAAGATATCCTCAAGGAATTCTACTTTGTCCGTCTTGGTTTCTACCAAAAGCGTAAAGACCACATGTCTAGTCAGCTCCGTAATGAGCTTGACAGGATCACTGCTCAGGCACGCTTCATCAAGTTGATTGTTGATAAGGAGCTGACGGTATCCAACAAGCCCAAGGCTAAGCTTGTTGCTGAGTTGCGTGAACTCAGATTCCCTCGTTTTGGTGCCTCTGGTGTACCTATCTGGGAAGATGGTGATGCTATGGAGATCGAAGAGTCTGAGGAAGCAAGTGAA
The DNA here is from genome assembly GCA_030572535.1 of Wickerhamiella hasegawae. Taxonomy (NCBI): domain Eukaryota; kingdom Fungi; phylum Ascomycota; class Dipodascomycetes; order Dipodascales; family Trichomonascaceae; genus Wickerhamiella; species Wickerhamiella hasegawae. Next base: position 21,969 of record JAJLZZ010000028.1, read on the forward strand.
AACGAGGATGACGAGAATGATGGCGACATCACCCGCGAATTGGAAGATGTTATGGGCCAAGGTGCTCAGGAGCAGGTGAAGCCCAATACTGGTAATTATGATTACTTGCTGAATATGTCCATTCTGTCGCTTACCCGGGAACGCTACGAGCGTTTGCTGAAGCAACGTGATGGCACTGAGCAGGAACTCAATGATCTGCTGGCTCTCTCTCCCACTGACTTGTGGAATACTGATCTTGATAATTTCCTTGATGGTTGGGATACCTTTTTGGAGAAGGATCGCGAACAGCGTGAATCTCTTATTCCTGATAAGAAGACCAAGGCCAAGGGTGGACGGAAGCGCAAGAATGATAGCGATGATGACGACGATTTCGGAGGAGCTCCCAAGAAGAGAAGCAGAACCAAGACCGCCGCTGCTGTTGCTGCTTCCAAGCCCGGTGTTCTGATCTTGCCCCCTCCTATCGAGGAAGCACAAGCTACCAAGACCCGTGTCAAGAAGGAGCCTGGCTCTAAACAGGCCACACCAGCTGCGGAAGTTTCCAATGGTACAAGTACTGTTGCAGGTACCCCCAGTGAAACACCCGCTGCCGCATCCAGCGCTCAAACTCCAGCCACTTCTGAATCTACACCTGATCCTGAACCCAAGGCCAAGGCTGCTGCCCCTAAGAAGGCCGCGGCCACTAAGAAGGCACCTGCTAAGGCAGCTCCCAAGAAGATCAAGAAGGAAATCAGCGATGATGAAGATGATGAGGATGATTTTGATGTTGGTGAATCCGTGCCTGCTCAGCCCCGTGCTGCCCGCCCTCGCAGAGCTGCTGCCCCCGCCACAATGACCATTTCTGATGGCGAGGAGTCCGAACAAGAGGCTGATAACTCTATGTGGGCGCTCAGCGATGAGGATTAAACCATAGCCAGCTTGATCTAAGTATTTAATTCTTTATTTCTATCAAAAATAATCAACTAAGTTTTTGCGTTCATGAAGGTTAGATCAAAATTCATTATATTGTGTTACACACTCGTCAATATTTACGGGAACTGGAATGGCGGAGGCTCTGGTGATTTGCGTGTATCCTTCTGCTTGCCACGGCGTTTGCCTCTCAAAAGACTCTCAAGACGGAACGAGGACTCAGCATGCTCAACCTTTCCTTTGCCTTGCTTCGCAAGGTATTCATTGTCTGTATCTGCGAGCGTCGACGTGCCTGCCGAAGACGAAGACGATCTTGAAGGTTCATGGCGGAGCATGTTTGCCATGACTTCATCATCATCAGTGCTCATAGCTAGAGAGCTACCTCCAATATTTTGGCGGCGTCTGTCTGGTGTAAACGAATCTGCAAAAGATGTTCTGAACGATACAGAAGATGGGGTACGACCCAACGACCGGTTCAAAATTAATGAAACCTTCTTGTCATAAATTTGAGGAATACTGATGCTCTCGTTGCGTTCGGCAAAACTTTCACCTGTACTAGATTCTGTGATGTTAGAGATCTTGCGGCCATGTGAATTACGACCATCGCTACGACGAGGATGGGTGGCCTTAGTGAAGAATGAATCCAGATCATCAAGAACAGTTAGCATACGATCCATGTTGCCGAAATTACCGGCATTCACAGAAACGCTATCACTACGTGTAAGAGGAACGCCGTAGCCATTGTATTCGAAATCATCTTCACCTTGGAACTCAAACTCGATAGGCACATCATCTTCACCAGATGATATACTCGTATCACAAGTGTAAAAGACAGCATGAACATTGTTTCGAGTAACAGTAGCTGTAATTGCAGGCTTTGGAACGGACCAGCCGCTGTCATCAGGGATACCATACAAAGTAGAAGTCTTATCATACTCCTTGGCTAACTGCTTTGAACCCAAACTCATACGAAGGATGTGCTTATCCATTTGACCAGCAACGATAGCACCTGCCTCGTCTAACACATCAAGTGCTTGCTCGGAGTACTCCGTTTGTAGGAGACGCAACAAGGGAGAAACAATATCTGCTCCAAGACCTGAAAGTCTTTGATCGTGATGAAGATCTGCCTGAGGAAGAATCAGCTTAAGGATCGACATTGTTTCTGTCTTGACCCAACCAATCTTGTTCGATAGGGTTCCCATAAGGAGTATCAGAACTGAACTGGTACTTTCAGGGAAGCTGGCGCATAATGCCGACACATACTGTTGCAGGAAATCTTGCTTAGACCAGAATCTACCCTTGACATAGGATGTGAGAATACGAGACATGCCCTTCAAAGACACAGGGGGCATAACTCCTTGGCTAGAATATTCCAGCTCTTGTCTTTCACATAGTTGCTCAAGGCTGTTTGCTGACCTTTGAAGTGTCTCTTTAAAGGAAGGTGTATCCATGCCGTGAAGGAAACGAGGCAGATTAGCAGCAAGCGCCATAGGTAGGAAACTTGGATCGGTAAGAAGTTCATTAGGCTTAATCTGGCTCATTAAGTCGATTGCCTCATGACTGATCTCATATGCATTTGATGATCGCAACCCCAAGAAAATAAGGGGCTGGAGATTTTCAAACTCACCTTCCCATCTAGAAGGGAAGGAAGATCTTAGTGCATTCAGAGCTTCTTCATCATTGAAATCCCACTTAGAAAGCAACTTGATCATAATTGATAATGCTTCAATGTACTCTCGCTCCTTTGTAGTGCCCAAAGAAGCAACAGCACTCCAGAACAACTGAGGGAAACGCACAAGTGTAGCAGGATCAATGTTATCAGTAATGGCATTCAGTGTCATCAAAATTTGAATGGCGAACCCCTGAATATCGGGGGCAGCCTCAGAGATTGTAGACGAAAGACGCGCCAACATATCTGCAAGCATGTGTTGGTCTACATTGACCTTGAGACAACGGAAGATCTGGAAGGAGCGGCACGCAACATGACGGACTGGACAGGTGGTGGCCCATTTAATTGCCTCGGCTGCCCAATCATGTTCTATGTCATGGAGTGCCGATGAAGCAATACCGACCGTCATACGCACTATCATCACCATGTTGTCAGGTGTTGTGATATTACCAACAGACTTTGCTGTAAGATTCATATCATCATAATACCAACGAAGAGCAGAAGAACCAAGAACCTTCTTGCGGAAATCAAGAATCTTGGGTCTGGAGACAGGATCAAGCATACCTACGATACTAGCCAGCAGCTCAGCCACAGCTTCCTGGACAATTGAAACAAAGTGATCCAACAGAGTGAAACACACGTGAAGAATTGTAGGGATACAGGGCAATAATGGCTCTTTGCTACTGGAAACGTCAATCAGAAAAATTGCAGCAAGCTGGGTGTAAGATAGAGGCGGAAGGCTACTCAACGATGAGGAAGAACTACCGTTGCCACGCTCTGAAAGCATAGGCAATGAGGCCAAATCAACAACATAAGGATAAGCCGCCTTGGCTGCTGCGGTATCAGCTTGCTTCAAAGTTTGCGAAACCATCCAACGAGGTTCCAAATAGCGGATCATGCGGTCAACAACCAAAGGCTCGGCAGCAGAACCAGAAAGGTATGCAAGAATACGACGTGAGAACCTGACAATACCAGGATTGCGATTAACCAAGCACATGCCCAGTAAAAAGTCCACAATTACATCAACATTCTTCGGTCCAGAAGTACCAGTGCAAAGAGCAACCCACAAGGCTTCGATCTCATACTGAATCTTTTCAGAGAAAGAGATAGTTAGTTCAAAGAGATTGCCCAATACCATTAATGCACCAGCGTCGAACATAGAATTCTCAAACAGAGAAGCACTAGGCGTTGCGGAGGGTGCTGCAGAAAATTCAATATTCTGAAGCCAAGGCAGTAATGCACCAAGAAGATCACGCAGGTCAGCTGGATTCACATAATGGAAAGCCTGGGTGAGATGACTGAATATAGTGTACGTAGCATCAACACGTGCCTTGGCAAGCTCTCCAGATAGATGGAAAATCTCACGTTTGATAATAGTAGTTGTGGTCGACCGTACCTTATACTGATAATAAGATATGGTCTGTCCGCCATACAACCTATCCTCAAGTGCACCTACCAGGCTCAGGGCTTGTTCACGAACCTCAGAATCTCGGCTACCAAGCTTGAAAATACAAAGGGCGAGAAGCTCTAGTGGGTCAGAAAGTTCAATTTCAGGTTTCTTATTAACAATGACATCCACCAAACTGGAGAAGTATTGTAAACCAATTTCTCTGGGCTGGTCACTGCTGCTATAAGATCTGGTAATGAGCTCCTTCATCAACGTTTGATTCGTTGAATTAACCATAATAAGATTCTTCAGAGCGTTTTTGCCAGTATCCCGGAGAGCATCCTGGTTTGTAGATAACAGAGCGTAGATCCACTTCAAGTTAGCATTTACCTGATGATCAGCAACAGGTTTAAATAGCAGTGCCGACATTGCTCTACTCGTAGCCAAGTCAAACTTTCTCTTCTCAAACTCAATGGAAGCCAGAATCACGTTTTGTTCCTCAGCATCCTTGGCAATCGCAACACTTGAACGGCGCATCAAGCCTTCGCGCTCAGCAGCAGTAGCAGCATACTGACCATAGGAGGACCAGCCTTCTATGATGTTGAAATACTTCTGTTGCTGGGCTGTGGTAAGACTTTTAGGCCCCAAAGATGTAACAACATCCTCAACAAGACCACAGAAATAACGACGAAGACTTTGGAAGTTGTAATCTGTCTGTACGTTGTTAGACATAAGAATACCATAAATCAAGTCAAGAATATGCAAAATCTCGGATCTGATCCAGTCATCTGACTGAATTTGTGGGCGCTGTAAATAATGAGCTGTCAACTTCAAAATGTGTGTGATTTCAGTAACCACTCTTTGACCAGTCGAAAAGTTGCCATGACCACCCGCACTTGATTGACCATTCAATAGCACCTGGTCCCATCTCTGGAAAGTTGGCTGGAAACACTCAATCATAGTTTTATAAGTGTTAACATTGATGCATGATATGCCGGAAATAATAGCGTCACGAATTGCTGGATGATTGACACCCATGAGGGGTGTAATGATCTTGAAGATCGATCTAGCCGATGTAATTCTCTGATGATGCAAAGTAATTTTTTGACTACTCTTCTTGCGGCCATGGCCAACAGCATGATAACTGGCTGGAACATGAAGTTTTTGTTCCTCAGTGGTAGTGAGACTGATACAGGCCACCATAAGATAAATTCTCCATTGCTCAATTACAATATCAGCATGAACGCGCATGGGATGTCTGATAATAATTGATCCAGACCCCTCAGTCTCATTTTCGACTGTGGCAACCACCACATCGTGCATCTGTACCAATCGAGTGCAAACAATATTCCTGCAAATAGCCACTGGAATAGGATACTTCTCAAAGCAAATATTGATGAGTAAAGGAAACAACTTCAACCAAATGGCAGAATCAACACCATAGTCAGAATCCGCAAGACGGGCAATTGAGGTAGTTTTACGCGATTTGAACTTAGAAACACGAGTACGCTCAGGCATACTGAGTTCCAACCGAGGAACAGAACGTTTGACTAAATCAGTAACTTCAGCTTCTTCAAGGAAATCAATTACGCGGCCTGATGGTGCAACAAATGAAGTTTCAGCATAGCTGTCAATAGCTTTCTCAAACTCGGATGTAAGCCAAAGAATACGCAAAGCAAGGGTCCTGATCTCACGATCCTGCGAGCACAAAAAGTACAGTCCATTACCCTCTATTTCCTCCATAACAGACCATAGTGTATTCACGACGATATCTTTACCACCTTGAGGAATACCTGCATCTGAATGTTGAAGACGGGAGACCCAAATCTCAGTGAGCTCTACGTAGAGACGCAAGGATGGCTCTAGTTCAATGTGTTGAGGAAGATCATAACTAGCATAGAAACGGGCATCCAGTGCAAACAAACTTTTGGAGAATACATTCATCAAGGCCCTGATATCCTCGTTTCGGGCAATTGCGCGAATACTTTCAGCTGCCGCTGCTGAAATAGCTGCAGAAGAACTCTGAACCTGTCTACAAAGAACCTCCCAATGTTTAGGTGAAGATGCCCACCATGGGAAACTCTCAATGATGAGCAGCATGAGCTCAATGCTAGATTCCTCATTACGCGGTAAATTGGACGAAGATACAACAAAGTGGGAAACAGAATTTTGACGGCTCAATGGCTCGTAATTTAACTGTTGGGCAAGAATAAATAGGATTTGTGACAGACAATCACCAAACAAGTCAACACTAGCACCAAGAGCTGCAGTGGGAATAGAACCATGTTCTGAGGGCAGAGTCTCACTCGTGTCATGAGAATTAAGATACTTTGTTGAAGGGAACGGGGATGGGTTACCACCTTTGACCTTTTTCATTGCCATAATAAATGCACCGACGGCAATGATACTTCTCTCCGCAAGAATCATATCATGTTGAACCAAGTGTGATTTGGCCATTTGTGCAGCAGTGTTGCCTGTCAATAGAGGGAACATAAGCTCATCAATGGTTAACTGGTCATAAGCATGGAATGACGAGGCCAAAATTGACATGCAGGCCTTACGAGCCTGACGACTGAGCAGGGGCCAATGCTTCTTGTTGAGACCAACCACAATTTTCTTGACACTCTCAATCTTGCGCGTGATGGAAGTTAGACGTTCGTTACACCGGTACGAGTAGACCCAGAGAAGCTTTGAAAGAGCGACAAAAATACTATTGAATTTTGAAGACCATTTACCCTTCTGGCGTGCATATTGAGACTCGATAAGAGGAAGCCAGTTTTCAGCGAAAAGCGGTTCTGGTGAAACACACAAAGTCATTGTTGCGAGACGGAAAGATGGTTCCCAGTTACGCTTCATGGTTTCGACAGCAGGTTTGTAGAGAGTCTCGACGGTCTGGGCCCATAAGGGGTGTAATAACTCTGCATCAGCAACTTCAGCAATGGGTTCAAATAACTTGCTTAAAACCTCAGCATAACTATCGCGTAGAGATAGGTTCTGTGTTTGACGATAGAACTTTGAAATGGACTCCAAGAAATTTGCCGACTCTTCTAGGTACTCCTCAGGGTAGAGCTTCAATTTCAAGTACTCAATTGCCTGGATAAGCATCTCAGCTCTTGACTGCTGTGCTCTATTCAGGTTAGCTGGCAGCTTTTCAAGCTCACCAATAAATCTGTCATTAACACTTGCGAAGCGAAACCTTGACATGTCACCCAAGAGCCTGGAGAACAGAGTGTGATTCGCCCGGCGAATGCTGCTCACGGCAATGGTGTGGGGGTCAGCAGTAACCAGCTGCTTGAAAATGATATCCTCGAGCTTCTCACTAAGTTCATCGCCCAACACTTCAGGGGGAGTCCGTTTGACAATCTCCATGAGGACTCTGCTGAGAATAAATATACTGATGAGACTGTTGCGTTCAGCCTGTAACTGCTCTGACGTGGATTGTGCAGCAGCAGCCACCTCACTCTTGCTCTTTCGCCAATACATAACACTGTCAATGACCCCCTTGGGCTTTCTCCGGGCCACATGGGCCAGTGCTAGTAAGATCTTGTCAAACTCAGGATCGGCACCTTCGCCAAGGATTCCTTCGATTCTAATGTCTCTTTCATCTCTACCGGAGCTTAAAAGATTCAGCTTGCGTTCCGAGTATCGCACAAATTGCGTGAACAGGATGTGCAACGCATACTCGGCAGGCTTCTCGTCAGGGTTTCGTTGTTGTGCAAAGGTGAAATCGCCAGGCCCACTTCGTGGCAACGTCTGGTTGATCTGTGTAAATGTTGCATCGGTCGTAGGAGTAGGTACTGAGCCCAATTCAGGGATTTCGATCTGCTCTAGCTCAACATCAGCAGTGTTTAGATGTGGCACCGACATTGTTTGATGCCGAACAATTATTGCAATTGTTGTTTACAGCGGCGAAGGAAATATTCTGGCCCGTAAAAATTTAGGTTGCAAATTGGGTGCCTGAGCTTATTGGCAAATGTAAACTATGTTTTCTCCTGAAGGCTGTGGGTGTGTACAGAGAGACCGTGGAGCGAGGTGATGCATTTCTGCTTAGTCATGTGAATCCTGGGGTGGAATGCCGGATCCACGGCATGGCAACGCATGACAGGAGAGAAGGGGTGTATCTAAGGTGCTGTCTATGATGTGTTAATATATGCAGTTTATATTGGGATATTTCCAGGGGGTGTGTTAAATATAGTTTAAGCATATGACGTATTTTTATTGATTGGGTCGTCGTCACTCTCCAATGGACTTGAAAGCACCATATTGATGCAGACTATGATATCACTTTTCGGAAATTAATTGGGATTAAATATAATGCGAAAACTAGATATGTATATATAAAATATGCGTGGATTTGATGGAATTATGCTAAACAAAGATATCAAGCCATCCAATTGGTCTTCTAGCTGCGTTCTCATCAGCCAGCTTAAAGTCCAGCCAAATGGTATGATCACGGGTGGTAACCAACTCCTTCGATTCGGTTACGAAATGGTGTCTTTGTTGGAAACTGGTGGTCTTGGGGACTTGTGAAGAGGTCTCAGTGGTTTTTCTTGAACCACCTGACTGGGCCTGGGTGAGTTGGCGCCGGGATTGGTCGTTCTTCCTGTAGGCGTCTTTGAACGACTCATAAATACTTTCACAGGCATTGCTTGGTGCTGTGTGGGGAATCATACCAACACTTTCGTCGATTTCAGGGTCCAAGGTATATTGCATCCGGCCGGCAATATCAGGCGCTCCCCTGATCTGGATACCTGCCTCTAGCAGTGATGTACCGATATCTTTAACAGTATCTTTGTTGGTGGACATGATCCGTGAAAAGCAATTAATAAACGGGTAGAGCTCCATGAGCGCTGTCCGGTTGGTATAGGTGGACTGGACATGGGCCGAGGCGCGTCCCATTGCGCGCTTGACATTGTTGAGGGTATTCATCCGTGTTTCATAATTATTTTCAGGCCAAACCACAGGCAATTTCTTGGTGGCTCTGAAAAGCTGACTGAATGCAAACACGGTGGTACGCATGTAGTCCTCGACCGCAGTGCCATGCCAAAAGCTGTTTTTACCGGCCTGATCAGCCAGTTGCAGCCAGTCGGCAATAATCCAAGGGCGAAGCATGATGGATCCCGTGTTGACATACTGGGTAAAGCATGTTGTGATCAATGATTCCAAGTCATTGCTACCGTACCGCTCAACAGTACTTGTGACGGATCCGGCAGAACTGGTATGGAAAAGTCTTGCACCGAATCCAATTGGGTCAATTGTTGTGTCAATCACGCTGTTCATCTGTTGATCGGTTCCATAAGTTTGAATGCTGTTCAAGCAGGCACGAATATCACCGCCCATGCGTTCTACAAGCTTCTCAATTTCGGTAGATGAGAGCTTCAAATTCTCGTCAAAGCATACGTTTTTGAGATGTTCTCTCAGCACAGCAGGGTTCTGCCGGGTCATTTCAACAATATACGATCTTTGACGAAGTTCACGGAGATGAGGGCTTCTTCCCTGGTTTGCAATAAAAATAATTGGGCGGAGAACCTTTGTAGGTGTTTTCTGCTTATTCCGCTGGTTCTTGTCGGTAGCTCCATCGAGAAGCTTGAAAAAACTGCGGAAAAAGTCGCGTCCGTCTTTACCTACGGCGTCGTCAACGCCGTCGATGACCACACAGGCAGGACGGTCATCACGGATAACAACCTCCTCCCCAGAGGGCTTTGTGTATGTTTCAACAGCGTATCTACCGCCGGCATATGCCTTGACCTTTCTGTTCTCTGTGGGCTGACCGGACAAGAGCGTGCTGATGCTGTGTACACCTGAGTATCCAAGGGTCGGTTTGAGAGTCTTGTCAACAAACTGGCCATTGATACCATCACCAGAGTCGAATTCGTGTCTCTTGAATCCCAGATCCTCGAGGATAACTCTAATGGCAGTAGTTTTGCCTGATCCAGGAGGACCATGCACAAACAAGACGGGACGGTGATCCGGGGCAGAATCTTCTTCCAGGCCTTCGTTGATTCTCTTCATCCACTTCTGGAGCCATACCCGTACTTTAATATTGAAATTCTCTGTCATTGAAAGCTCCCAGTATGATTTAGGAGCATGTTTCTCGGAAAGCAGACGAGACTCATGTCTCACTTTCCGGCGTTTCGGAGCTGTCTCAGGCTCTTTGGTAGCTTTGTCGGTCTTTTCTAGAAGCAACTCGTAAATTGGTACACCGTAGTTATCATCGTCATTGATACTTTGAACTGTAGGCTTCCGTTTGTTGACAACCTGACCGTTCAAGGTATACCGACATACGGTCTCTTGGGGCGGAGGAGTCTCCTTTGTGATCAAAGAGTCCCATGACTCCACAGGGGTTGGTTGTTTCTGTGTAGCTGGCAGCTTTCTGAACAAAAGACTCATTTTTTCAAATCAGAATTGTCCGCGTTCAACTTAATTGAATTCGCGATCATACGCGTCCTTCACAACCTTAATCTGCTGACTACATATATCGGGATGATGAGTCAGGATGAAATTTCGAGGTCGGAAAAAAACCTCCGGTTATCAGTGCAATTTTCTTGACTTTGTAACTACGCCGATCCGGGACATTTTAGTACAATGGATACTTTGAGACAAGCTGATGGAAAGGAGGATTTGCAGGAGCTCCGCAAGGTTGTTTTGAACCTTGACGGTACAGCTGATCTTGCCAATCGCTTCAGAGCCCTGTTCCACCTTAAGAGTCTGGGCACCGAGGGCAACACCGATGCTATCGATATCATTGCTGAGGGCTTCAAGGACCCCTCTGAGCTGCTCAAGCACGAGATGGCCTACGTTCTTGGCCAGACCCGCCAGCACGCTGCCATCGCTCCTCTCACAGCTGTTCTGGAGGACACCAAGCAGCAGGCCATGGTCCGCCACGAGGCTGCTGAGGCTCTTGGTGCTATTGGTGATGATTCTTCGCTCACCATTCTCGAGCACTACCTCAAAAATGATCCTCTTGAGGTTGTTCGTCAGACCTGCGAGCTTGCCATCGAGCGTATTCGCTGGGAGAACTCCGAGGCTGCCCACCAGGAGAGCCTTGAGAAGTCCCAGTTTTCTTCAATTGATCCTGCTCCCCCATTGCCCACCTCGTCTGCTGACGATGTCAAGACCCTGGAGATTCTGTTGAACGACCAGTCCAAGCCTCTGTTTGAGCGCTACAGAGCCATGTTCCGTCTGCGTGATATTGCTACTGACGAGGCTGTTCTTGCTCTTGCAACCGGTTTCAAGGACTCTTCTGCCCTGTTCCGTCACGAGATTGCCTACGTCTTTGGCCAGCTCTGCAACCCTACCAGTGTTCCTGCCCTTGTGGAGGTTCTCCAGAACCCCAAGGAGGAAGGTATGGTCCGCCACGAGGCTGCTGAGGCTTTGGGCTCCATTGCTACCGACGATGTTCTTCCTGTTCTCCGTCAGTTTGCCCAGGACAACGAGACTGTTGTCAGACAGAGTGCCGAGGTTGCTTTGGACATGTACGAGTATGAGAACAGTAACCAATTGGATTATACTGATATGAAGGCCTAAGTGTCGGACAAGATGATGAAAGTATGATTTAGTTGATGTTGCAGTTTTATGAGAACCGGATGCCAATGGTATTGATGTATTATTCCCTAATTTAGAGACTATCCAATATCCAGGGGGTATGTGCTTTATATGGGCTTAGATTTTGATCTAGCGGTAATATGTATGGAATTTAGAGAATTTCTATTTAAAATTTATTCAAATTTGAGCTATCAAAGGGGTATATACTCTGTCTATCACGTGATGGTTCTCCGTATGAATCGTTGCTTGGGCCTCTACGGGCTTGCACATTGCACATTATGTCAAATTTACACTTATTGGTCAAGCGTTTAGTTCCGCCGCTATTGGATAAGTTTCACAAGGGCCAATTAGGCCGTGTCCTGGTTGTTGGAGGCAGCGAAGACTATACTGGTGCTCCGTATTTCTCTTCAATGGCATCTGCTCTGGTCGGTGCTGATATGTCCCATATTTTGTGCTCAAAGTTAGCTGGAACGGTGATCAAGGGATACTCGCCTAATCTCATGGTCCATCCATACCTGAATGAGGGTCCGGGCTCTACTTTTACAAAATTGGACGATAAGATTATTGGACTTCTGGACAGGATCCATGTAGTGGTGGTCGGGCCTGGTTTGGGCCGGGACAAGCTGATGATTGCACAGGTTACAGCATTAATTAAAGAGATCACTCGGAGAAAGCTGCCTCTTGTTGTAGATGCTGATGGACTATTTTTATTACAGAACAATCTTGACCTGGTAAAAGGTGCAGATACTATTCTGACCCCGAACGTAGTTGAGTTTGGACGTCTAGCCAAAGCAGCAGGAATTGGTGAAGACTTGGGAGAAGTCCAGCGGGCAGAATCTTTGGCTTCGCAATTGGGTGTCACGGTTGTTGTCAAGGGTGCCAACGATATAATTACCAACGGGCATGTTACAGCAGTTAATGACCTGCAGGGCAGTCCTCGTCGGGTCAGTGGACAAGGAGATACACTTAGTGGCTCAATTGCAACATTTTTGGCATGGAGAAAGGCATATACTGACAAACTGTGGGATGTGGAACCCATTGACTACGATCTAACTGTTCTGGCCGGTTTTGCCGGCTCTTGCGTCACCCGTTTGGCGTCTCGCATGGCCTTTAACGACAATAAACGCGGTATGGTCACCACGGACGTTACCAGCCACGTTGCATCTGCATTTTCTGAATTATTTGAGCATGATTCTGTAAAACTTTAATATATCGATTAATTTATATTTCCCTACTGGCGTTGCGTTCACTCTTGGTCGAGTCTGCATCGACGCTGGTGAATAATCTCTGACGGTTAATCAACTTTCACAACAGATAGCTTATCGTGTAAACAACGGTTGTCATCTTGAGATACCATGGCTACAATTGAAGATTTACAAAAGCAAATCAACGAGCTTGGTGCCCAGCTCAAGAAACACCAGAACATCATTGCTCGTACTGGCCAACAAATCGTTGAGCTGCGTTTGGGCGAGCAACGCAAGAACATCCGCGAGCTGGACAGCCGCAACAAATCGTTGCAGAGAGACGCCGGTATCAAGCAGGAGGAGGAGTATGTGACATCCGAAGACCTTGTAGAGCTTGTTCAGGAACTTCAGGGCCAGCTGGACTTGTTGGACGAGCGTAATGTCCGCCGCATCGTCAACTCCAGGGCCTCTGCCTCTGCCCACATCACCGCCCTGCCCAATACTGGCGGCGACTACCCCGAAAAGTTCCCCCAGACCGCGGGTGATTTTGAATCCCTGCCTGATTCAGGCATTGAGGAGCTGTGCCAGTTCTATGAGCTGTTACCCCCTGACGAGTCCGAGATCCAGGATATGCTCAAGAAGGCCAACATCACCGCCGAGCAGGCCGGCATTCCCAAGCCTGAGGAAACCAAAAAGACCATCCCCGAACAATTTAATCTGCTTGCTCAGTACCTGGGACTGCCTGCTCGCCGTTCTGCTTGAATGACCACGTATAATAAGTCTCAATGACCGTCTAACATATCTACCTAATACTTCTTATATACTATATGTTCTAGAATACCACCCAGGTAAAATTCAGTCAAATTAGTATCCACTTTTGCTGTCTTTTGTTACCTCCACGCTGGTCCAGGGCCCAATACTTCATGCACGCACATGCACCATGATGACTAACATAAATTATTTCATGAAAACAGTGAAATTTCCTATTTGATCTGTATATCAAGATGGGTCAGACTCGAGGCAGAAGAAGAGAGAAATCCAAAAAGAAGGAGGAGGACATCAGCGCTGATTTCCTGAGCGCTCAGAAAAATGCTTCCACAACCGACTTTTCTGGCGATTTCATTGCTCTGGACGACGATCAGGTCGACCCCGAGGAGAAGTCGGCACAAGCCGCTTTTTACGGTCTGCTCGACCGCCAGGAGCTCGAATACTTCAAAAACGCCGAGGCAACACTGGCTGCAAATGCATTGGCCCCTGATGAGCGGGAGGCCTTCGTCAACAGTATTTATGAGGAAGCTAAAGGCAAGGAGCTCAAGCTGGCTACCAACCAGGTTCTCTCAAAGCTGCTGGAACGGCTTATTGCAATGTCCAACGATGAGCAGCTTGTCAATCTCCTACAGGCATTCAACGGTCATGTTTTCCGGTTGTCATTACAGAAATACTCTTCGCACTGCGTTGAATCGCTGCTGTTCCGCGCTGCTGGCCTGGTGGACCGGGAGATCCTCGGCACTCTTCAGCTGGAACAGAACGGCTCTGATGTCGTTGTAACCGCCGAATCTCTGGTTATTTACCTGGTTAATGATTTGCGCCCTCACATCAAGGAGATGACTGGCGAGAAATACTCCTCCCATGTTCTCCGTCAGGTCTTACTGCTTTTGAGTGGCCTGCCATTGAGCTCGAACTCCGCTCTTAGATCCAAGAAATCCAAGCTTGCCCGCAAGTACACCGAGCTTGAGGAATCTATTGCATTCAACGACCGCCAGGTGCCCGCTGCCTTCAAGGATGCTGCCAAGGAGATCATCAAGGAGCTTACCGAGGGTATGACTGCTGTCGAGGCCCGTCGTATGGCCATCGACCCTCTCGGATCACCCTTGCTGCAGATTATTCTCCGCATCCAAATCAGCAGAGATTCATTCGGCCTGGTTGAACAAATTCTCAAGGGAGACGGCGCCGAAGCTTTCTGGGAGCATCTGCTCAGTGACACCATTGGCTCGCATTTCCTCCAGTACGTTGTGGGTATCCTGCCTCGCAAGATTCTCAACAGCTTTTACGACGTCAACTTCAAGGGCCGTGCCGCCAAGATTGCCAAGCGTGAAAGTGGTCGCTATGTTATCGAGGGACTGCTCAAGTCCAACCTGGGCCCCAAACTCGAGATGGTCAAGGAGCTTGTTGGCGAGGCCAAGGAGATTCTTGACGAAGGCAGCTACGGTGTCCTGGTTGCCGCATATGGTGTTGCTGAGGCTCCTGAAAAGAAGGAGATCACCATGAAGATTCTTGAGCACTATGGAGGAATCGAGAAGCTGCTGGAGACTGCCCGTAAGGATACAGCCAAGGCTGTGCTGCTCCAGACCCTTGCCGAGGATACAACCCTGTTGAACGAGGCGGGCAAGATTCTCAGCAGCTGGCCGCACAACGAGATCAAGGTCATGGCCACCGACCCCGTGCAGAGCCATGTGCTCCAGGCATTGCTCAGACCCGAGATGGATATCATCGAGCGCCGCAAGCTGCTGAACTCGTTTGTTGCCATTATTCTCGAGCTGACCATCAACTCGTACGGCTCACACATTGTCGATGCGCTGTGGCAGTACTGCTACAAGATCAAATTTGCTCGCGAGAGAATCGCCAGCGAGTTGAGCAAGCACGAGGAGGAGGTCAAGAACTCCATGTACGGCAAGATTGTGTGGAGAAACTGGCAGCTGGACAAGTACCTGCGCAAACGGCACGAATGGTGGGACTTTGTCAAGAAGAACGAGGACAGCCTGAGCGAGAGCCTGCCCCAGGAGTTCGTGAAGAGAACGCTGCTCAAGCCTGGCACCCCGAGCAAGAGTCCCACCAACCGCCTGGACAGGAACAACCGGGGCCAGGCCCGCAAGCCCTACGACCGTCCTTGAGAGGAAATAGACCTAGTCTGTAAATATTAATGTTATAAGTGAAGCTATAAATTAGGCCGTCGCTGGCCGCGGGTCCAGCATTCCTTTGGGCAACAGCAAGCTCCGACCCTCGAAAAAAACCAGCCATTGAACATATTCCAGCAGGGTTTTGGCGGTCTACAGCGTTTCCACACAGCCCAGCACGGCCCTGATAACGTCGAGCTTGTCCATATGGCAACTCGGTCACTCGAGTGATCGAACCCTCACATACATGATAACGTGGTCCTGCATACGGTTAAATCTTATCTGTCCACAGCTTGTGATCAGTGGGAGCAAAGGGAAAGGTGGGTGTGGGGGAGGAGAAAACACACGGCTCAAACACCAGCGCAGTGCAGGGCGGGACGCACACGGGCCGCGGGCCCCACCGCCGCGCTCGCCGCCGTTATAAGGCCCGTACTATCGATCACACCGGCAGCAGGCTCCAGTGCCATAATCCACGCAGCACCATGTGCATGCCCTAGCCCTGGATCAACTGTGAGATGTGTCCCAAAGCGGAAAAGACAGGCTGCACCCAGCAGGTCATCGAGGGATAAGGACGGTGTTTGACGGCACGGCTGGGTGATTTGGGTGAAATATCCGGGCGACGGGGGCCCTTAAATAGTGACCGGCCCCGCAGGCGGCACAGCAGGCCCCCCGCCGGCAGCGACATGCCAAGGAATGCACCCAGAACGCGGTCGACGGTCTTGGAGGTGCGACAATTAACCGAAATTCCACCCTGCAAAAACAGGCGTTTGGGCCGGGATTCCCGGGCTGTGGCCTGGGTTTTTTCCCTGCTACGAGCATCTACAGACGCCAGGCCGCACACAGACCCGGCCGGCTATTTAAATAGTGCGCAGGGCCCCGCCGGCATCGGGCCCGTCCAGGACCACCGTCCGCCCTCGTGGCACACCACTGGGAAATTTTGACAAATGAATGCACCAGTGCAGAGGACGATCTGCATGGACTACATTAGGCCGGGTAATTCTTCGGATGGTTGCCTAGCCACCCGCCGCACCCCCGTTCTCTCACCCTCCTCTTACACATCGCTTCCCTGCCCTACTATCCGCTGTGAGCTGATTGTTCAAGAACGATACTTTGGCAGTTTTTACGGCGTATATTTAGTAGTTGACGCTGTGAGAAGCCGTGCATTGACGTGTTTACCTGTTTCTCATCCCCGGTGCCCCGCTTTCCGCCCCGCGTTCCCCGTCCTGGCTCCCGTGAACCCTGCAATCCGCCTGGGCCTCCAATTCCTGTTTGCACGTGGATATTGGTTGTATAGTGCTTGACCCCTGGTGTTTAGGCCTGTAATCTGTTTCATTCCCCCCGTTGCTGGCTGGGCTCCTTTTCATCCGCGCCTCCAGCCCCCGCACGCTCTAGTTTCCTTGCATCACCCGACTCTGGTCAATTGTCCTGTCCGGGTTTGTTTGTCCTTGGTCTTGTGACTCCACTTTCATTTCTCTATTCTCATCGATTGGCCCCGCCCGTGTGTGCTCCAATCCCCGCAGTCAAGCCCTCCATACCCCGCTGGCTTCCTGCTGTTTATCTTTCCCACCCCGCTCCATTGCTTTGATCTCTCGTGATCCACTGCACTACCGCCTTTATTCTCCCACGTTATTGGCGTTTATTACCTTTGCTCTAGACTGAAAAAATGCCAATGGTATCCCCCCAGTTGTTGCCCTCCACCCGCTTGGGTTCGGGCGCTCCCCTCTGGGACCCTTTTGTATCGCGGTCAGGCTCCCAGGACGGCTCTGTGCCGGTTGGTTCCCTGCCTGACCATGGCCTGCCCAATGCCGCGGGCCCTGCTCCAGGCTCTGCTCCCGGGGGCGCCCACGGGCCCACTCCCGGCTCTGCATCTGCCTCTGGTTTCACTGGCCCCATGAGCCCTACCTCTGCCTCCGTGTTTGGCGGTCTGCCTGCCCCTGCCTCCCTTCCTGGCTCGCTCACCAACCCCACTACTAGCCCTGGAAATGCTCTCCGGGCATTGGGCGGTGATGACGATGTGGATGTTCTGCCTCCGCTTGCCAAGGGTCGGGCTGCCAGCCTGGGCTCTTTGGCATCATCGTTCCGTCCATTCAGCGGCGAGTCAAACAATCAGGGCCGCCCAATGTCCTCGCTTGTTATCCAGAACCTGCCCCGTGATATCACCCGCCGCGAAATTCATCTCTTGTTCACATTCGCGACCGACTATGTTTCATGTGACATCACCAAGCAGGGTGTTGCCGAAGACGGCCTGCCTATGAGCGTGTCTGCAGTCGCTCGTTTCCGGTCTGTCCAGGCTGCTACAACAGCCCAAGGTGTGCTGGAGCACCGTCCTGATATCTTTGGTGACATGCTCTACTCGCAGCAGACACCCACCTCCCACTGGCCATTGAAGTGCGAGGTCCGTTCAGGCTCCATGTCAGTCAGTGGCCCATCATCTGCTGCCAATTCCACGACAAGTTTGACCTCCGTGCCTGGGAGTGGCCCCCGGAACCCCAAGTCCCGCTTCCTGTTCATGGGTGGTGCAGCCAATGGCCACCCTGAGGAGCCGGCTTCCACTAATAGCACCGCCGCTCCTGGCCCGCAGTCTTCATCTTCCGTTTCCACACCTACGGCCACTGATTACGCGAGTGCTGTATCTTCTGCTGGCAATTCTTCGCATTCTTCGCATCCTCATCAGGCCCTGTCGCCTACAACATCTTCCAATCAGCATAACCCCCTATCCAATGCTGATCGTATGTTCAGCCCGTCATCTCCCCGCAACAATATGTTCAACCCTGGGGGACGGTCCATTTTCTCCGAAAACGAATATTTGCCTCCCCTTGCCTCGTCATTGAGCGGCCTACACATCAACGCTCTTGACCGGCGGTCAAGCTCGGGCAACATTTTCGAAGAAAAGTCATTGCCATCATCCTCACAAACTGCAGCTTCGCCCACAAGCCAAAACTCATCCAGTGGAACTTCTGGAAGCGCGGTTGCAGTGTCCGGCACACAAGAGACCATTGGCGGCCACCGGTCTGGCCCTCCCTCGAGACGCAGCTCAGTACCGGCGCGCCAGTTGAGTCAAATGCCCGTTGATGGGGCTCTTGATCCCAGCAAGATTGTGGTTCCGTACAACCAGGCCACATCTGCTAAGGCGCTATCGATAATGCAGAGCGGTGGACGCGTTATGCCCCCCGCCAATCCTGCTGATCAAAACCCTCCTTGTAACACACTGTACGTGGGCAATCTCCCTCCTGACACGTCTGAGGATGAACTTAAAGACCTGTTTTCATCACGCCCCGGCTACAAGCG
This sequence comes from Wickerhamiella hasegawae, assembly GCA_030572535.1. NCBI lineage: Eukaryota > Fungi > Ascomycota > Dipodascomycetes > Dipodascales > Trichomonascaceae > Wickerhamiella > Wickerhamiella hasegawae. The sequence goes on from JAJLZZ010000028.1 coordinate 40,842, forward strand.
GCTTTGTTTCCGCACAAAGGCCAACGGGCCTATGTGCTTTGTCGAGTTCGACGATGAGACATATGCCGGCCGGGCTCTTGAGGACCTGTATGGATTTGGATTGTCCAATTCAGTGAAAGGAGGCATTCGACTCTCCTTTTCGAAAAACCCTCTGGGTGTTCGGTCCAATCGGATGCAACAACAAAAATCATATGGCCATTATTAGAAGAGATGTATTTTTTGGAATTTGCACGTTAATTAGGATTAGCATTTTATATAAAGTATTTGACATTTTATGATATATTCACTCTTGTACTTGTTTTCATTTTACTCTCAAGCTAATGGGCAACAAAAATAAACTAAAAGAACGACACGAAGCTACATTAAAGAGTCGAGCTAACAAAAGTACAATCAACAGCTACGTATGCGAAATTAAACGCCATTTAATTAAATGAAGGGTATAATGGCAATCAAACGGCACGAACAAATGAAGAGGCATCAGCATCCTTTGTAACTGGAATGGCGGCGGGACCCTCGTTGGTCTTCTTGGAACCGAAGCCGAATCTGTAAACACCGCCGGAGGAGGAGTTGTAACGGCCAGAGGAGGAGCGGGTGAAGGCGCCACCGGTGGAGCCGCCAAAGTTGTCGGCGCTAGCACCGCCAGAGTAGCAGAAGAGGGTGGTGTTGACCAGGTAGAGGAAAACGGGAACCCAGGCGAAAGCGAACATCTTCACGCCAAGCTTGGCGTCGTAGTTGTTGTTGCGGAAAGCCTTGCGGCCCTGGACAAAGGCAACGGTGGAGAGGGCGGCAGCGGCAGCAGCGAAAACCCAGGCGACGAGGGAGAGCAGGGAGGAGGAGACGCGAACAAAGCTGCTGACGGTGGAGAACAGACCAATAAAGAGAACAACGACACCAAAGAACAAGGAGACGATGTAGAAGGGCCAGGCGAAACGGGACAAGTAGAAGTACTTCTTGTCGTGGTCAACAAAGTCGGAGGGGACAGAGTCAGTGTTGCCAAAGTTTCTGTAGGGAGCAAAAGGGAAGTCGGGCTTGTTCTTGGTGCAGCCCAGGTCGTTGCCAACGTCGGTCAGGCTGGAGCCGTCGTAGGAGCAGATACCGTAGGTAGTCCACTCACTGATGGGCTGGGCATTGGAGATACCGTCGGTGTGGACCCGAATCCAGTAGAACTGGCGGAGGATACCGGTGTGCTGAGCACCCGACAAAACAATAAAGAACTGAAGCAAAACAGCACCGGCTGTAAACAGCAGGCTCACAAACGCGAGGAGTCTCATCGTGGAAGAAAAGTGTCAATGAAGAGGAAGAGTTTGGTAATGTAGCCGGGGTGCTAGTAATAAAGACCCAACTGTGAGCAATCTAGCCGAAGACCTGAACTTGTGGAGGGAAGATGGATGGGATTTTTTAGTGCAGGATTAAATACTTGTTTGCGGGGGGCCGGCTAACACAAGTAAAAAAATAAACAACCAAAAAATAGGCACCTAGGCAATCAGGAAAATTTAGTCAAGCTCGCTGAGAAGTCCCATCGCTTCTTTATTGCTGCATGCCAATAGAAGATTTGTTTGTGAACAGCCATTTTGGGATGCGTCCGCATGCATGGACTTACCAAAGTGGGAATACTTGCTGAGCAACCGGGAGCACCAGCTTTGTTTGCTGTGGAGGTTAAAGCGGATGGAGGTCTGATAAGGGTTTATTGGGGGCATATTTAGGACTAGCTGGGCCTTCTGGTGGAATAGAGAAATAAAAATCACCGGCTGGGACCCGGGAATAAATATTTTCCGGGTCGGAGGACTCTGCGACAACATGCATAATGCACAGTCCATGCGGGGTTCGACGTCAGTACATTCCGCTGTGACAGTCCAACTGGGACACCACATCGGTGGTCAAATTCCAGCCATCGCAGATGGGAGGAACCTGGGTGTGACGGGACTAGATTAGGCTTCCATTATAGTTTAATGAGGGTCCCCCAGAACCCGTGCTGGGGCGGTGTTCTTGTTCGCGGGGCCGGGTCCTGATCTGTCCGATAGCAACCTGGGGGTTGCACAGCCCTATTGGGCTAAGTCCACTTGTGAGCCCAAGCCTACCTGGGCAAAGCGCTTGGGACTAAAGTTAGTGTATGTGATCGATGGTTGCCTGGGATGCCAGACATAACTACAGGTGAATATTTACATAAATAAAAATAAGAGTAGCAATTATGGCCCGGGGTTGTTTGCAAGCGGAGGTGTGGATTGCTAGACAAATATTATTAACAACATTCAGCAGGATTAGTTGCGGTCAAGTGCGGGCACGTTGTCTTGGAGTTGAAACCCGAGTGACGGTCAGGCACCAGCACCGGGAGCCAACAAACTCACCTTCGGCTACGCCCCAATTAAGGCACAGTGCAGCACAGCAAGCGGCCGCCTAGCACTGTAAATAAACACTGATTATTAACGGGCGGTGTCCAGCAAAGGTTGGTTGTAAATATTTGTGTTTGTTTGTGTTTATGTTTTGTTTCTATAGCTCGATCATACATTACAGCAGCAAGTTGCTTGGTTTCACTTGGGCAGGTGGTGGTCAAGCGGCTGGCTAGGATGGTGTGCCATGTGCTGGATGTGCTGGATGTGCTGGGACCTGTGACCTGTGACCTGTGACTGACTGATGGCTGATGGCTGCTTGTGTAGTAAGTGAGCCCGGGTCAGCACACAAGTTGTGGTCGTGTGACGGCACCAGAGTAGTTGACTAGTAATACTAGTAATGCCAGGCACTAGCAACTGGAATTGGTGGCAGGTGGGGGCAGTGTTGGAACAATGGTGCACTCCTGTGTACCGCTTGGTTGGGAAGTAATATTAAATAGACAAAATCGTGACAAAACTGTGTGAAGATTGCAACAAAATTGCGACACAATTGCGACACAATTGTGACACAATTGCGACAAAATTGTCCCACACTACACATAGCACTACTTTACACTAGTTTACACCAGTTTACACTAGTTCACAGCTAGACACAGCACGGTACAGCACGCGACAGCTCAACTGCGCCCGAGCGCAGCCCAACAGACCTCAGCCCAATAGCAACCATGGCTGGATCTGGAACCGTGCCGCAAAAGCCCCAACATCCCCACGTTTTCGTTGCCTGTTTGTCCCAAGCAAAGGACTGGTCCAGATTCTTGGGATTGCAAATGTGACGAGGGCGAGCACAATGTGAGCAATTTTGGGCACCAGTGACCCCAGCGACCACAGCCTCCACTGGCAATGGGCCCACGGATATTCTGGGTGCTGTGAGGACACTGTGGCACGCCAATCGCACGCCAATGGCACGCCAATCGCACGCCAATGGCACGCCAACGGCTCGAATATCGCTCAATGCCTCCTAAACACCCCCAAGTAAAATACCAGACATAATGGCGTGCAATAGTAACCCTCTGTCCAGACAGTGTCTAGACCGTGGCCACTGCTGGGATCTTACAAATAGACCCTCGTCTCCACCGTTCCTGCTTTGCGCGTGACCGTTATTGTAAGCTGGGCAACGCTCATCACCCAGCATAAACGACTAACGGCTAATGTACCTTAAAATCTTGGGGTCTCATATGGGAATTCGCTGGTTTGCAAACAGCGTAGAGGCAATTAATAGCAGGCAGTAATTCGGCCGGGGCCGGCTGGTCCTGTTTCTCGCTTCTGATTTGTGTTTTTCCGAGGTCTGCAGCCAGAACGGCCTGTATCCGTCGTGGAGCGATGCTGCGGCCGCGAAAACGATAATTGAAAGCGGGACATTTTAAACAACCAATTAGCCCACGTCCTGGATATATTTTTCAAAAGCACTGTGCCGTATAACAGCGTCGATAATACGAAACTACGCCTGGTACGGCATCACTGCTGTGCCTTCCCCCACCTGGCATGCAGTAACACCACCTACGCAAGCAGCCAGCGGCATCGAACAGCATTCATCACATCAGGCAGTACCCAGCGCCAGCCAACATTAAGCGGCATGCTACCGCAGCTGGCAGTGACCCAGCAGGAGCAGCAACAGCAGCAGCAGCAGCAGCAGCAGCAGACGTTGAGCCGCTGTGCCGCTGTCGGCCGCCGGGACCAATGTGACGCATGTGCTCATGTATCGAAGGGGTAGTGTTGGGGGGATAATAGTGCGCACCGGGCCATAAAAACCCCCTGCTGTTTGCTAGCTGCTCGCTAGGGGGCTGCCAGTTTTCAAATTGCGAGATTTGCGCTACTATTGGCCGTGCTGGCTGCTGGCCAGGTTTGGGATCGACGATGCCAAGTTGTGCCTAGTTTCGCCCGTTGGGCCCGGATTGGGCCCGGATTCGATCTGGCTGAAACGGGTCGAGGACAAAACCGGGGCCCGCGGGCCCCAGCGGGCCAATTTTTCGAAATTTCAAACGGGAGCCCGGCCGGCCCCGGGGGCCCCTTCCAATACCCGCACTGGCCGCATTCCTGGCAGCAATACCACCTGGCTCGCAAAAATTGGGGTCACTGGTGGTGTTTCGAGAGGCACAGACCCTAACATCTACCGGCATCTCTAATTTGTCAGGGTAACAAAAGGGGCTGTAGGAGCCTGTGGGAGCCTGTGGGAGCCTGTAGGGGTCTGTAGGGGCCTGTAGGGCCAGATGGACAGCCAGAAATCCACATGCTGCCTCTGCAGACGAGGGAGGATCGTTGCAGGAATTGCCAGAGATTTTACAGGTCCGCGGTGCAAAAGATAACCTGGATGCACCCAATGTTTAAATTAGATCTGATCAGCAGGCGAGCCGCGGGCGACTCCCAGCGGATACTGCCTGGCCCGCACGAGCCGCGGCCGCTCGCCGTGCGGTGCGCTTGAAACCCGGCGGGCCCAAAAAACCTCTCAGATGGCTATTAGCTGGAAACACGAAACGGTGGTTACCACGAGGGTACCTGTGCCTTACCACCGCTGGCCACTGCTGACAGTGCTGACAGAGCTGCAACGCTGTGGAAAAAAACCTGCCTGGGTTTATTACATCATGCACCGCAGGTGGAAACGGCACCAAAATCCCTTGTGATTTGGTTCCGCAATTCGTCGAGGCCTAACGGGCTGATATTAGCTAGCTTATATACATTTAATGCTCGTACATTTGACGACGGCGAGCGCGCCGGTGCAGCGCCACCCGGCCCGGCCGCGCCCGGGGCCCGGCGGCCCGGCAAAAGCCCCTGTCCGGAGCCAGGTGACCCAGGCCAGTGCCCGGGGGATTTTTTGGGGGGACTGGGGATAACCCTGAAAGATGGTCCAGCCGCAGACAGTTTACCCGGCCTGACGGGGTTGAGGGTTAAATTTGCTGTTCGCTTCCCCAGAAATAGATCTGTCAGGTAAGCTCTGAGTCATGCCCAGTTCGCTGGCATGCGGTGTGGTACATGGTGCATGGGGCTGCATCGAATATTATAGCGATAGGCTAAGCATGAGGCATGGGGGGTACAGATCTGCATGCGCCCTAACCTGCGACACAATCTTGACTCGTTCTGCTTAGCCAACATATGCGGTGTGTCGCATAAACTTGCATCAGCGAGGTTTAAGACGGCAAGGGACGGGTTGCTAATCGGGGGTCTAGACCGGTCCATGGCCGATTCCGGACTTGGGCCCTTAATTATTGCCAGCGCCAGACCATTGGTTTGCGGCCAATTTTTGCGTGTTGGCCTGTCCCGGCCCCAGGCGCTGCCCCCAGCGACTTTGGGCGCTTTGCGGGCCCCGCGCGGCCCTGTTTTGCCGTCCTCTGCTGCGATCTGTCCTGCCCCTGGCCAGGAAACGAGGGAAAAAAAAAGCGACAAAAAAGACTCGGATTGTTTGGGACACAGGCGCAAATGCGACATGCAAAGCCACCGCGAGCGACAGAGCCCCCTATTGCTGCTATTCTACAACCTACGTAGCGCTCCCAGTGGCCGTTGGCGCGGCTTGGGGCCGTACGTCGTAAATGGGGCCTTGATCTGTCTTATCAGGGCTTCTGCACGGTGTTTTTGCTGGTCTCTCAAGCGACCCTGTTGGGTCGGGCTCGCTTAGTACCCAACTTGGCGACGAAACGATTACATGACGAGGTTGAGAAGCTGTGTTTCAGGCACATCCTTGGCACGAGCCCAAGCGGGCCCGGCCGGGGCCCAGGGCTCGCGCGCGCGGCCGGCCGCGGCCAGGGCCAATTAAACTTAAATTGGCTTGCTAGCCACGACCCTGGTGCGACAGGGTCGCCATGTGCTGTATACTGCACGCGACGGACTGAGTCATCGTGGCTAGGGCAGCCGTACCCAGCATGTACATCTCGGTGCGTCTTTACTGCTTGCGCATCAAAGACGGGTAAGTGGCAGCGACTAGATCGTCGAGGCTCAGCGACACAGCGACACAGCCCGGCGCCCTGTGTAGCTACCAGCAAAATAGATGACTGGGCGCGGGCAGCGCGGCGCAATCACTCGCGCGGGCCCCCGCCGCTGCGCGGTGCGACGGGTCCAGGCCCTGTGTGTCTCCAGTGGTCCCAAAACGATGGCCCATGCATATGCATGCACCTGGATTACGTGCGCTGCGAGTGTCCCGCTGCTGCGTACATATCGATTATTCAAAACAAAGGCCTTGGGGGCTCCGCGGAGAGATTTTTTTCGGTCCCGCCGCGCGGCGCCCGGGCCTCGCACGGCCCGCGCGCCCGCGCGCGCGCAACAGCAGCGCGCGCCCCGTATCCTCCGCTCCCCCCACACCCCTGTCTCATGTTCATGCAGCCACCTCCCAACTGAACCGTTTCTAACCGCCGGCAACCCTTGCCCTCGCTCGATCGCTCGCTTTCTAATCCACCAGCACGTTACTTACCCACTGCATATAACTATCCCTAATTTCTCCCCCCTCCTCCCTTCCTCCAGACAACGGGTATAACCAGCACCTTTGGTGAATTATCTGAAATCCACAGCAGCTGGATTCCACTTGTAGTTATACGCACTAGGTGATAGGTCCCGCGAGATCTATTGTCATCCGCATTCGTCCTTTTAAGCTCGATACTTGGAGGTTAACCCTCTAAAAAACCAGGTTGGCTATACTTTGGTCGGTTTAAAAACAACTGTAAGTCCCTCGGCAGCGTAAATATCATGTCCGGGGCATTTACAGAAGATATGAACCAAACTACCGCTACTTGGGCTCGCCAGGTCCCGTTCCACGCACATGACGTTTTCGACGGCGGGGACCGCTCCAAGTGGGAGCTCGAGCAGGAAGTAAGTCTCGCTGATTTCAACTCCATGCAGTACTTTGGCAACTACGGCTCCCAGCGGCCCCCCATGGGCGGCCCCATGGGGCCCTACGACTCCCCGGCCCCCGATCACTCCGTGGTCCCGGCCGTCGATTCGGCCCCCGACCACCCGGCCCCCGGATCGGTCTCCACCGACGATTTTGCTACACAATACTACGAAGTCGAGTGGCCCCAGGACCAGGAGCACCCCAACGCAGCCCACCAAAACGATGTCGCATCCTCCACCCATCCAAGCCATCCAAGCCACCCCAGCCTCCACCACGGCCACAGCCACGGCCACAGCCACCAGCCGCAGCCCGACATGTTCCAGCCGGACGAGCAGCCCGTGGCCTACACCGATGCCGGGAATGACTTTGACCACACACCCCTAGCTCGTTCTCTCTCACACAACCACGATCAGTCCGGCCTCGACCAGGGCCTTGATCAATCCCTTGACAACGACTATTTGCATGCTGAGAATCCTCAGCCCGATGCTCCGGCTGCCTTTGACAACCCCAGCTTTTACTTGCAAAACAGCATCGAACTGCGGGACGTTCCTGCTCCCAAGCCAGAGCAGATCGAGCCGGCCACAACCTATAATTATGACCCTCGTGGCTCTGGCTTGCCCATCGAGTACGCTGGCGCATACATGAACGACGTCACTATGGACTTTGCATTCTCTCCCGCAGAGTATCAGGATCAGCAGTACCAGGCTGACCAGAACAAGGAGTGGATCGAGTCCCAGCTGCGTTCGTTCCAGGATTCCATTAATGACAAGCAGCAGCTGCCGCCGCACCCCATCCCTGGCGCTGCTTCAATCAATTCTGCAAACACTCCTACTCCTCCTTCATCTGTTGACTCAACCACTGAGAAGGCCCGGCCCAAGTTTCACAATTACTTCCCGCAGATTGGCCCCCAGCCCCACTGGCTGCAGCCCGTCTACGGACGTCGTAATGCCCCTGAGACAAAGGCCCCCAGACAGGGTCGTACTGCTCGCACCAGTTCATCTTCTTCAAATGGCTCTCGCCCTGTCGTTACCAACACTCGTAGCAATGGCAGCCGGTCGCAGGCGATCACAAAGCCTCGCAAGACAGCCACCAAGTCCAACAAGTTGTCGGCCAACAAGCTGTCTTCTGCTGCCAGTAGCATGACCGGCATGCGGCTGCCCCGGACCAAAAACGACTCCAACAGCCACAAGATGACCAAGGACGACAACTCACAGCGGTTCACTACCACATACTTCCCTGCCGACCCTGATCCTCGTCGTGTTCATCGTCGCTCTGCATCGACCACCCGGTTCCTGGCTACATTTGAGGAGTCCACTTCACCCGACTCGCTTGCGCTTTCACAACAGGGAGTGAAGCTGGAGGACACCCATGGTCGCCAGGACCTGACGGGTGAATCCAGCAACGAGCGGGCTGTGTCTGAGGAAGACTTGGCGAGTCCCAAGAATGGCGCTCCCATGTCTGGACTGTACAAGGTTGAGTCCTGGCCGACCAACCCTCGCAATCCTTCATTTGGCTTTGACGAGGTGCTGTATGGCCAGGAGTCTGATGACGGCCTCGACAGTCCGACGCTGAACATCCCTGAAGTGCTTTCCGGCTACTCGAATGACAACACATCTATCAACGAGGAGTCTGACGAGGAGTCCGACTCGGACGAATCTGAGGAGACCAGTCCGCGGGAGTCACGAAGCAGTTCGGCCAAGAAGTCCAAGCGGGGCAAGCCGCTGGTGTGCCCCGTTTGCGGCAAGATCTTCAAGCGGGACCTGACCAGACACATCCGGACGCATGAGGAGGTTGCGCGGTTCATCTGCCCGTTTCCCAGGGACCAATGCTCGCACAAGCGTGGACAGTTCAACCGTCCGTACGACTTCAAGAAGCATTTGCTGCATTACCACTTTACTTTTGACAAGGCGAAGGTTGTGCTGAAATTCCGGGACCTGCAGTCCAAGCTTGATTTCAGCGGCCATTGCCGGTGTGGAAAGTATTTTGTTGCCAAAGACTGGCTCGAAAACCACATTCTTGGAGGAGATCTGTGCCCTCTGCTGGCCACTTCGAAAGATCCCCGGTGCCAATGATTTCAGAACTAATTGTTGCATACCATGCGACTGCCATGCGACTGCCATGCGATCGACTCTCGACATAAACTTATTATTATTTAACATTTCTCTAAGAGCATAACCCTTATTTTACTAGCCGGCGACCGATTAGAACTAACCAGCAAATCACATTTGACCGCTGTTATCACATTGTGATGCCAGTTTAATCACATTTTGGTCCCAGTGATCACAATTTGATCCCAGTTTGATCTCAGTTTGATAACAATCTGATAACAATAATCACAATTTAATCACAATTTAATCACAATTTAACATTATTTTAAACACGTTTACTGCGAAACAGCTGATCCAGGGAAATGGCCAACATTATCGCGGAGAAATTGGGGTCCAAGTGCGGATCAGCATTTCTCCATGACATGACAGGGTTTCCAGACAGGGCCCATCGCAGGCCCATCACAGGCCCATAATAGCCAGCCGACGGGTGCGTCATGTACCCCACAAGGCCGATAGGGCAGGGGCATGGTGGGGGCAGCTAGGGGAGCAGCAGTGACTAAGCAAGGTGGCATGGCAGAACGGTGTTTTGTGCATGCATCATGCAGGGTGCAGGAGCGACCACAATGTGAGTGTTTGGTATACGGTTTCGTGCTTTTTGATGGGTTTGCGTGCAAACGGGCGCCTTAAAGGACCAGAAAGCCCCGTGCGAGTCGCCAGAGCCGCCGGGGCCAGCTCGGGCCGCAACAATACCCGCGGGAGTGCCCAGACGGTGATCTGGAACCCGCCTAGACCGTACGCGAAGGATTAAGGATGGTTGACTCAAAAATGCCGCATGGCATGCGATGCATCGAAGCTTGCTGGGCTGCTGGGCCGCTGCGTCGCTGCGACATTGCGACATTCTGCGACACCGGGGGGCCAGCGCTGCGACGGCTCGTGGCTGAGCGGTGCTGAGCGCTGATTTGGCTGATTTGGCTGATTTGGCTGATTAGACTGGTTTAGCTGTGACAGCACTAGTGTACTGCGCTGCGCCCCGACCGAGCGCAAGCCAAGACACTCGAGCAACAAATTGCGGCCTGGCGACATATGGCGAGCCGTAATCGCTGCATTCTATTCCTGGAGGCTTCCTGGAGGGTCGGGTCAACCGGCCTGTGATGATCCAGCGATGCCCCATAAATAATCCTGCATCGATCGATAGGTCAGCACCGATAGCAGCAGCCGATTAATTAGTGCAAGAATACCAGTGAATCCCGCTAGCTAGCAGGGGCAGCAAGCCACCACGCAGGGCAGCGCCAGTCTGGACCAGATGCCGGCCAGTGCCGGCATGTTGCTGCTGGGTGCTGCTGGGTGCTGCTGGGTGCTGCTGGGTGCTGCGATAGCTGCGAGCCTGCGATGCCGCTACACCTCCAGCAGCCAGCATGTGCCAGTGTAGCGGCTGTCCAGCGAACCGCTGGGTGTGGGGTAGACGATGGAGCAAGGCCCTGTCTGGAATCAGAGCGACTTTGGCCGTAGCAAGAGCCAGCAAAAACCAGCAAAACCAGCCAAGCCAGCCGGCAGACTCGCCAATTAGCCTGCTAGCACTTACCCAACACCTGCCCAGCACCTGCCCAGGGCTCTTGGCGATCTGGCTCATCTCAGAGATGTGCGATCGCGGACATGGCACTGGCCAACTGGTCAACTACTCAATAATAAATCATTCATCAAAATTCATCTACTTGACATTAGAGAAATGGCGTTTGCAAGCTTCATAGTAAATGCGGGATGCTAGGCGGCCGCTCGTGCTGGCCATGGCCATACAGGCCGTGCAGGCCAGGCCATGCGGGCCATACCAATGCAAATTAAATAAACACCCGGGCACTTGGGCGGGCGGGGGCGGACTGGGGATGGGCAGCACTGGAGCTAGTGCTGCGAGGGCCGCGGGTCTCTCAGGTCGCCTCTTAGGTCGCTTCTGAGGTCGCTTCTGAGCTCCCCTCTGAGCTCACGGCTCTCACGGACCCGTTTGCTCTCCCCCAGCCCCTGCCGGTGCCGCTTCTCGCCAGGCAGCTGGTCGTCGTCAGACGACTCGTACGCAAACATGGACTCGGAAAACTGCCTGCGGTTGTTGTTGTTGTCCTCCTCCTCGTCCTTCTGGGTGTCGGTCAGCTCGACCAGCTGGCTCAGCACCCACGATTTGGCGTCCAGGGCCGGGTCCTCGTCCAACGCGTCCAGCACGGCCCGCAGCGCGGTAACGTAGCCCTGCTCGTACGAGTCATTGAGGCGGCTGGCGCTCAGATTAAACAGTTTGGCCACGGCCGTGGCCGCGGTCTTGAACTCGCTCACCAGCTGGGCACTGGGGCCCTTGACAGCGCGTTTTTTGGCGCTGGGCAGCTGGCCGGTTAGTGATCCCAGGTTATCCATGCTCAGATTATCTACAGCTACGTGTTGTTGGCCAGCAAAGTTGCAACGGGGGTCGCTAAATTAAAAAAACTCCACAGCGGCCTCCTTTCAATATCTTGTTAGTCAGAATCACCCCCGGTCAAGTGACCCGACAGTGCTCACCTGGGCTTGTCAGCTGCTTGGGCCTGCTAGCTTGGATGAAACTGTTTGTGCTGAGCGGTGCAACCATTGCTTTCAACGAGCTGGTCGCTGCGTTCGACGCCCGCCTGGTCGAGTTCCTCAACGCGGCCGGCTACACGGAAATCGTCATCCAGTACGGCCATGCTGGGGAGGCTTTTGCCCAGGGCCCAGCCAAGCTGCCCGGGGTGTCTGGCTTTGATTTCAAGGTGAATATCCTCGACTACATCAAAAGTGCCGACATGGTTATCACCCACGCAGGCACAGGGTCAATTCTGGACGTGCTGCGGAACGTTCCCGGTAAGCCTTTGGTGGTGGTGGTCAACAAGACGCTCATGGACAACCACCAGACAGACGTGGCCCGCGAGCTGCAGGACAAGCAATTGCTCGTGTCTGATGTTGATGCTATCAAGGACACTCTACACAAGGCTCTGCACTTCCAGTTCCAGCCGCTTCCCGAGGCCGTCAGCCTGCAGTCCACCATTGAGCACGAGCTCCTTGTTGCCAAGGGAGTCCCTTTAAAGAACCAATGACCATGACAATGACCATGGCAATGACCAGAGCAATGACCAGAGCAATGACCAGACCATGAACATGACCGTGAACATGATCATGACATGACCATAACCCAAAAGTGAGCCAGCTCTGTGCAGTCTCACACCCAATGCTGCTTTGAACACTCTAGTCCGTATTAGTCTATCAAGTAGCCTATTAAGTATTTTACCACCGGCCACCAGGACCGCCCGACAGGACCGCCCGACAGGACCGCCGCCACAACCACCGACCCTCCGTCAGACCCTCTTGCTCCGACCTGTGAACCACTTTCAGCCGTTCAGCCGTTAGCGCTCGCCAGATCCCGGGCCCACCCGCACGTGACCGCCGGCCGTTTCGCCGACTACCCGACTTGTACCCTGCTTAGCGATTTCCAGATCTATACCACAGTGCTGCGTCGTAGTGTGTTTGCCACTGTTGTAATTGCGCGCTATTGAAACCAATTCTCATGGACCTTGATAAGTACAGTTGGGTCCGGGGCACACGCAAGGCGCTCGAGCGGGTGCCGTACCGCTTGACAGGCTCCAAGTCCCAGGACGACGTCGAGGTCACGGTTTGGACCAAGGATTTCCATTCGGCGCGCGGTGCGCTGCAATTGCTCATCGAGTACGCCAAGGAATCCAAAACAAGCTGGAAGAAGCTGCTGGAGCAGAACAAGGAGCTGCTCAAGGCCTTCCAGACCGTCACTAAGCCTATCAGCGGCGGCGAATCGTCCTCTGATGCGGCCGCCAGCGAGGAGCTGATCCCGGACACACCCCAGTCACTGTCCGCCTTCGACGACGTGTACGAGCATGTCAAGGAGAGCGAGGCCCACGTTGATGCCCAGGTCACCTTGTTCTACACCAAGTTCGAGGGCAGGGTCCACGAGGCCCTGGAGAGCGTCAAGCGGATCGAGCAGCTGCTGCAGAAATTGAGCCGCAAGAAGCTCGACTTTGACCGGTTCAGAGCCGGCAACCAGAAAGCCCTGGACTCCACCGACCCTACTGCGGCCAAGAAGGCTGCCATCGACCTCGAGGAGGCCGAGAAGTTGTACCACCAGTACAGAGATCACATCCGCGTCGTGATCCCTGAGTATCTCAAGCATCTTGACGAATTTTTGAACGCAATGGCTGCCAAGCAGTCCGATTTCTTAGCATCGCTGTTCCAGTCCTGGGGCAAGATTTTAGAGAAGAGTGTCGAGGCTCTCGGCAACAAGCCCAAGAATTATACAGAAATCTACGAGCAATGGATTGTGCCTTTCACAAAGACCCAGTATGTGGCCGAGAGTCTTGGTTTCATCAGAGATGGCCAAGTCGTGCAGCAGCCCATGTCGGCCGAGAAGTTCTCGCATGACTCCCAGGCCACGGCTGGTGTCAAGAAATTGGCATCCACAACCATCCATGGCACTGAGCACCTGGGCAAGAGTGCATACAAGCAGATCACCCACATCCATGTACCAAATGTCGACTTCCACTCTGCCGACAGAGGCATTTTCGCCCCTCCTGATAGTGAGCGTATGTCGGCCCAGACGTCCCCCATTGTGTCGGCTACAGATGCTGAGGTGCCCCCATCACCAATTGCCAAGGACGATGTTCCACCGCCGCTTCCCTCAGTGAATAGACCTGCTGTAGCTGCTACAGCAGCTGTCACGGGCGCTGCGGTTGGTGCTAGTGCTGTCGGAGCTGGTGTCGGAGCCGGTGTCGGAGCCGGTGTTGGCGCCGGCGTTGCAGACGTCAAAGAGATCTCAGCTACCGATGGCGAAGTCGAAATCGCGCCCTCTCCTGCAGCTGCTGATCCTTCAGCACACGTTGCTCTGGATCCATCCAAGCCAGAGTTTGTTGTGGGCCTGTTCGACTTTGGTGGTGATGAAGGTGAACTTGCGTTCAAGACTGGCGATCGCATCCGTGTAATTGATCATGGTGCCGATGGCGATACCAATTGGTGGTTGGGCGAGAGCGATGGCAAGGTTGGACTGTTCCCGTCCAACTATGTCAAGGTCGAAACAGCACCACCCCGCCCTGTTCTTCCTCCAAAGGGACGCCAATCCAAGGAGGCCTCCACTGAGACCAGTCCACACATCCAAGTCAAAGACCCTATCCATGCCGAGGCACACCTGGAGCCAGGAGTGACTGCCTTGTCCCTCAACGACGAGAAATCAGCCCACCCTGTTGAAGCTCAAGTAGAGAAGATCCTTCCCTCAGCTACCACCGAGAAGGAGGACCTGGATATCGAGCCATCCAAAGAAGACTCAGTGCTTCCAAAGACAGACAATTCAGAAGACCACAGTGAACTTCTCTAGTTTTATATAACTATTTATCAAGAGTACCAACTTTGATCGTTGTCATCCTCGCTCCAGTGGTCCGAGATATGAAAATCACCTAGTCTATCCGCGATGCCGAGGGAGTCGGAGTCGCTTTGGTTATCTTCATCAGGGTATTCGTTTTTGTAAAAGTCCTCGGCGTTGGAGTCTTCATCATCGACAAAAACATCGGGCTCACTGACCCCTTCGTCGTCGGCCAACAAGGTCAATTCCTGGTCGTCGGCTAGTTCACTAAGTTAGTCTCAATTCCCAGGACATTAATAAAAGTAATAATAATAAAACAGAAAATAGAACTTACATGTAACCAATCTGGGTATCAGTAAACCCAACAGTGGTGGCTATTTGTTCACCAAAATAAACATCGTAAACATAATCCTCAGTCTCCAAGTCCGGCTCGGCACTGGCAATGGATTGGCTATCATTAGTATCGCGGGCATTCTGGTTTGCCATGAATTCGTCGATCATGCTCTGGAGCTGGTCCGGGATCTTTTCGTCCTGATCTTGGACTGTGCTAGTGGGCACGGCAGGCAGTGCCTGAGGCATTGCCTGGTCCTCCTCGCTCGGGCCAGCCGGGAAGTTCTGGGACTTGTGCTTCTTGGGGATTTTAAATGATCTTTGACTTTCTTCATTTGCGGTCAAAGCAATGTGGGAGCTGTCGACAGTGGGTGCTTCATCGTAGGTACCAGCCAGACGAAATACTACAGACTCTGTCCTCTTGCGTTTATTATTTCTAATTAGGAGAGCCTGCAGAGGATCCTGATCTCTTTTCCGCTTGATCTGGACCGAATGAACGGCCGTGCTCATCGTGGATATGGGATCACAAGGAAAGTCTGATTTAGGCCTGGGGATTTCCTATAGACCATAACATTTTGACTAAGCAGAACAAATCCGGCTTGGCCAGCCATGCTTTCGATAAACCCCTAAATTACGTGAAGATGGGTTCCCAACTCAGTGGGAGACCAGAGGTTTAAGGGGTACTATGCATGGGAGACACCAGGCCCAATACAGCAGTGCTTGAATGTTTGAACAAAGACACTCAGCTTTGTTAGATTAATTATCAAGGGTGAAAAATCCATCAATCTGAATTGATAGTAGCGACTAGACCGAGAATTATTTATCACCAGTCTTTCTAGCGAGTCTCACATCATTACATATTCATAGGCCTTTCGAGGGTGCAGTTAAACAATATCAAGCTAGTGAACACCGACAATTTACCAACTGTCGCCGACTGGAATCGCCTGATACTGCAATCGATGCTGTATTGCCACGATCAGCCACTAGTACCCCAAGATCCTTCGCCCAGTGCGGGGTAACTGAAGTTTGATCAGTCACAGCAAAGCACGGAATATGCCACAATAACTATGACTTTTTGCTATTGCGTTTAATTGCCATGCTAATTAGTGCAGCTGATACTTCACCGACCACCGTTCGTTCTCTCGCGGGTAAACTGCCTGTTAGTAACCGACTGAGATGGCTGCAGACTGGTTGGAATTGCGTGCTTGACGATAATTTCGGGCTTTGGGCTCTCCAAGAAGTAGGCTAGTTAGTTCAGAATCATGCCTGAATTTTCCAGGCAATTTCAAATATTAATTTAAGGCCAGAATCCATGAATTAAAGCTTCTCGGCCTCCTTATCGTCTAGAGACTAGACCTTCATGCGTTGCACCTGCATACACTACCGAACATCACGAGGCCCTCCTTTTGAGCTGTCCCCTCACGTCCGGTCGTCGGAGGACCGGCCGCTCTCAAGTAAAATAAACATAAATAGTGACCGTAGAGCAGCTGAAAAATTCGGGGCTAGGAGACTCCCAGGCTATGGCTGGACCTCTTGCTTCTTGGTAGAAATAATGTTCCGTTTCTTTCAGCTGCCAAGCTACAGGCGACCCTTGGCTACCAATCAGGGCCCCGACATATCTCGCTGTGGACGGTCAAAGCTGTCGACGGGGTAATATTGTGCAAGCGGTGCATGAAAAAATCGTTGTGGGAGAACACGTTACCACGGTGTCTTCCGGGGGCTGGACTTGATCCGTGGAAGATTAGACGTGAAGCGTGCAAATATAGTATTCTAGCTTGCTTTATTGAAGCTTTTGAGTGAAAAAAAACCCAAAATTTGGCCCGTCTTTACCGCTTCTTTGCCCAGTTCTTTATCAAGTGTTTCACCGCATTATCTGCAAGCAAGATGAATTGCATGGCCAGGGAGCCTATTTACCCGCGACGGTGTCAGCCTACAAAGACTGCCATTTCATATTCAACGGATATAATTCCGGAAAATAATCCAAGACTAATGATTTTCAAATTTATTCCAAAATAGGCAGTTTTGACTGATGTATGGCGCTATATATTAAATGCATCATGCACAGGTCTATCAAGGCCTCGAGCCCTACATGACGCGGTCAACGCACAATACCAACTTGGAGTATATATGCGCCACCCCGGCCTCGTGAGGAACCCATACGAACCAAAAGGATGTCGGAGAAAGTTCCTGTGACTGAGTCGGATTCTGTATCCTCCTCTAAGAGCTTCCCATCCAAGAATGAGTTCCCTATTGAAGGCGAGTACGGCCTGGGCGGGAAGGATCTAGGCCGGTCCTACCATATTGGCGAAGACTTCAAGTTTCCTCTTAGTGCTCAGGATAAGTTCACTACTGAAGAAGAGGACGTTATCAGAGCCCACTTGAATGACCGCACAGCAGATGAAGCTGTTGCGATCATCCAAAAGGCGTTGGTGGATCACTTTGGTGATCCCAATGTTCCTTTGGAAAAGATTGAAGAGTTACAAGCTCTCGTAGAAGGTCCTGGTATTCTATCTGATTTTGAGTGGGCCCATAAAGTCAAATTCGAAGCGTTCCTTATTCATGACTGGTCTATCTATCCCGAAGTTAGAGCAGCAACTGCACCTTTTGCCGAAGAGGAACCACATAACCCAGAGAACCTTCGTGTCTATGTTATCGGTGTATTGTTTTCCATGTCTGGATCCTGTCTTGACACTTTTTTTAATAATCGTTTCCCAGGTATCTCTATCAGTTCCACTGCTTTGCAGTTGTTCGTAGTAGGTGCTGGCCACCTCTGGGCTCGAATTCCTGTGCGTGACATTCCTATTGGTTTTGGCAAGAGACTTACAATTAACCCTGGTCCATGGTCTTTCAAGGAGCAGATTCTTTGTCAAATGTTGATGGCGGTATCAGTTGGTTCGCCATATGCATACTATGCCTTGACCGCCCAGAAGAACGAGAACTTCTTCGGCTTTGACGGTGTCTCGTTTGGCTACGTGGCAATGCTTGTATTTTCTTCACAGTTCCTTGGATTTGGCGTTTCTGGTATCATGCGTTCATTCTTGGTTTACCCCCAGCAGTCTATTTTCTACAGTGTCCTCCCTACTCTTACCTACGCCCGCTCCATCAGTAAGGTTGAGCGCCGTGAAAACACTCATGGCTGGAAGCTGCTGAGATATGAAGCCTTTATTGTATTTGCACTTGCAAATTTTGCTTGGTATTGGGTGACCAACTTTCTTTTCACAGCTCTCAGTACCTTTAATTGGCTTGCATGGATCGCACCTAAGAATACCCGCCTTCAAAATATCACTGGATCCGAAACCGGACTTGGTCTCAACCCTCTTCCTACATTTGATCTGAACGTGATGAATCAAGGTGGTCTTGTGGCTCCTTACTGGGCAACATCAGCTGCCCTTGTTGGTATGTTTATCTCTCTTATTGCTATTGTTATTGTATGGTTCAAGAATGTACGCTGGACTGCTTATTTCCCCATCAACTCCAACACTCTTTATGATAATACCGGTAAGCCTTATAAGGTTGCCAATATCTTGAACAGTGAAGGCAAGCTTGATGAGGAGAAGTACAAGAAGTATTCTCTTCCATTTTACTCTGCTGGTAATGTTGTTCAATATGGTGTCAACTTTATGGTTTACACTGCCATGGTGGTTTATGCCCTTTTGAATTATTCCAATCAGATTTTCTTTGGATTCAAGAACTTTGCCCGTAATATCAGACAGCCCCGTGGTGCTCTCAAATCTTTCGACGACCACTTCTCCAGATTGCAGCAGAAACACAAGGAGGTTCCTGAGTGGTGGTTCTTGGCTGTTCTCGCCGGTGCCATTGCAATTGCTATTGCCATGGTTGAGCATTTCAAATTCAGTCAGACCCCTGTTTGGTGTATCTTCTTCGCTGCTGCGCTGGGTATTGTCTTCACCATTCCTTTTGGTATCCTTTACAGTACTACCAACTACCACACAAACATCAACATCCTGTATGAACTTATTATTGGTTATGCCATTCCTGGTAACGGTAATGCCCTGATGATCGGAAAGGTCTATGCCACCAACTTCTTGGACCAGGCGGATAACTACATTGCCAACCAGAAGATTGGCCACTACATTGGTATTGCTCCGCGTTCTCTGTTCAGAACTCAAATGATTTCTGTTATTTTCAACAGTTGGGTGCAAATTGGTATCATTTGGTGGCAGCTTGGTGGTGGTGTCAGGGATATGTGCGACACCAAGAACCCCCAGAAGTTCACTTGCCAGGGTGCCCGTACTACATTCAACGCTGCTATTGTCTGGGGAACCATCGGCCCCAAGAGAGTCTTTGACAACCTTTATCCTGCCATGAAGTGGTGTTTCTTGATTGGTGCTCTGTATCCCTTCCCATTCTGGATCGGCCGCCGGTATTTGTATCCTTACATTGACAAGAGAAGCAGCGGCAGCAAATTCTACAGCGTGCTCAGAACAATCGGCCGGAGTATTTCATTTGCAACAAAGAACGAGGTACTTCTTCTTGGTGGTGGTATCCAGTGGACACCTTACAACCTGAGCTACTACCTTCCCAATTGGTACCTGGCCACGGGATTCCAGTGGTTCCTCAAGACCCGGTACCATGCCTGGTGGAAGAAGTACAGTTATGTGTTCTACGTTGGTATTAATGTAGGCATTGCCTATTCTGCTCTCATCATGTTTTTCTCTACCGAATACAAGCATATTGCCGGCATTGATTGGTGGGGTAACAATGTGTCCGACAACACTGGCGATGCTTCTGGTATGCCTCTTACCAAGGTTGCCAACGGAACATTCTTTGGCCCTGTTCCCGGCACGTATAATTAGGCCAACACATGCAAATAATATTGTTTATATCTTTTCTATTAATGCACACGCTCTCTATCAGTACTGGCACTTGACCCATCAAAATGCCGCAATATGTCCCCGGCCCGGTTAAGTCTCGAGACCCAAACCCCCTCGCAGTGCCCGGAGTTCCACCCCAAAATATCTCTGGTTTATTTACGCAATATTGATAAGGGTCTAGCAGAGCCAAATGGTGGTATAGGAATATATAAAAGAGCTTCTCGTATTTCGTAGACCGGTTCGCTGTGGTGTGTGCGGCTGGGCCCGGGTCAGACGTATGTTGATAGCAGCAGCATGCGTGCCAAGTATGCGATCGATAAGCTGGAGGCAGCAAGCGTTTCAAGGTGTGTAGGGGCCAATCAAACAGGTTTTTATGCCAAAATGCCAATTTCTTTCAATAATTTCAACAGGAATCGAGGGCCTGATTTTCAAGCGGACTAACTTCAACTTAACCGCCTGAGCAGGCTTGTGCGACGGTACTACCCCTGCAAGCGGGGATGCAGGGAATCACGGGAGCGACAACGGTTGATCTCCTGATCCTCCTTGGCTTGTTTGATATGTGACAGCCGTCAGGACGGATTGCAACAGGAAAAACAGGGGGATTTTAAAGTTGGCAAAGATGTCGTAATATATTGTTTTATATTACTTGAAATAAATGAGCCTGGGCAGCCCACAAACACCTAGCACTAGGCGTCACGTCAACTGTCACATTAAACCCGCAGGGTGGGCATTATGTACTGGGATTACACTGCCGTAGAGAAATAGCCACTTTGAAAAATAAATTGCACCACACATCAAATAGTTACATTATTCACTATGATTTAGAACGACTAGCTGCTTGTTTTTGTCTGTAGCATCACAGTACATCAGACTCCGAAATCGGGCTGGTCGGGCGATCGTCACAAGACACGATCATCAGCCCGTGGTAGAGGCAGCCCAATAGGAGTTCATGGATTGGAGATTGATCATCAAGACCGACCGTTTACTATATTTTGTACAGAATAGCCCTGTTTTAATTGGATTTACTCCCAGGAATCAGGGGCTCACAGGGGCCTGTATTGACCATGGCTACAACGGACTGGGCATATATTAGCCGACCTGGCACAATAACCACTCAGCTTGAGGCAAATGTATTTAGCTGCAGATGCTTCGCACGAGATCATTCTCATGTATGGCGATAGTAGCGTGGATCACCAGGGTGTCAACATTCTTCTGTTGCTGCGGATTGTGATGGTGGACCTGCAAGCAAGCTAGAAAATACCAGTTCAATACAGATAATATAGATAATTACAGCCTACGACAAACACATTGCCATCTTCTTGGCCACCGGGCCGTATGTTTGCAGCGGGCCCAACGGCCCAAGGCTCGCATCATGTCCTGCATAGTGCCGTGTGAGGCTGCAGGCAGAGGCACATATGGTCACATAGTCACCTGTGTCGAAGCACCAGGTAATTTGGGGCGCTCGCCTGGTATATTCGGCTTTGCTGCGTTGTATATAGCTCTAGAAACGGCTGAATCCCGAGCAAAATGGCCGGTTTGCCCAATATCACATTATTGCCGTGGGCCAGCGGGGTATAGACATATTGGATTTAAACTTTGGACGGGCTTGGCGGGTGATCTTCATACAAAGGGAGGATCATTGCCAGGTGACAGGGCAAGTATAGCCGCGCATGAACAAGGTGGCTGCATCTGTGTCTATGCAGCATAAACATGTTGCTAGAGAAAGCCAGAATAGCTGGTTTGTTTCTGTAATTTCAATAATTAGACTGTTGCTAGGGGCCCGGCCTCAATCTCGCCCAGCCGTTGGGAAAAACCCCGTGTGCGTCGATGTCTCCCAAGGTGGGCTGGCCCCTGATCAGCGATAGGTCTCCTAGGTAATCCAGGAAGGGAATTCATGGGGTATGGATTGCTCGTTGCATGCCAGTTAACGGCCGGTGCAGTAGAGGCGTGTGACGGCAAGTAGAGGCCACGAAACAGCTATATATTTCTCGGGAATATTCATATACTATTAAAATCTCGGTTATCCGGACCCGTGTAGCTGATAAGGCCGTCTAGACCTTATTAACTCATCTGCAAGCGGCGAGACGTAGGGCGATGCATTCTGCAGGCCGTCGTTAACAGAAGTCACGTGCGATACGGCACCGGCCTAACGTCTTTAAACCGATAAGCAATTATAGGCTCTCCGGGCTGGAATTCAAATATAAAAATCGCAGCATATATACGAAACCAATGCACGAGACCGCAGGCCCAACCAGCGTGTGAAACATACCCAACTTAATGACTCAAACGCTATTGGGTGGTGCCATTATTCGGGGATTGGATGGTGTCATTCGCGCGTGGACAGCCACCTGCCGCGGGTGAGGGTTGCACTCCTGCGACGTCAAGGCTTTACGAGCGGGGGACAGTTGCATACTGCCGAGTTGACGGGCCTTTTTCGTTTCACAGAAGGCTTGTTTTTGTCCAGCTGAAATAGCTTGGGCATTTACAACCTAAACAGAACCTAGAGATGCAAACGTTCCCCGGAAATCATGCTCTGAAGTGGCTCCAAACCCGATGAAATTGGTGTGCTTACCCCAGTTTCAGGGCTCTTTATCGGTTTGATGGGAATTAGGGCAATGCGATAGGGGTAACCCAGGAGATAAACTCTTTACCGGGGCTACGGATCCAAAACAAAAGTGGTACAGGGATGCAAAGGCAATTCAAGCGAATCAGCATATTCCGTCAATGGTACCGTAACATTTGCCAAACATTTTAGGCGCCTAATGCTCACGATAAAGTGGATTCCCCTCGGTGCCGCATTTCACGATAGCTCAGCATACATGCATTAACATTTGCCTGCATGAGAAGTCTATCAGCGGTGATCATTATGCTAGGTAAATAAAATTTCAAACGTCCGCAAACTTTATGTGCTTGACTCGGATAATTATTTCAACACTATTGGCCTTTTGCAGTGTTCTGCTGTGTGACGTTTTCGACAACTTAGCTTAACCCCAGTTACTGATAGCCCCCATGCACGGCATCAAATGCACATGTACCTTGGCAATGCCGACCATGCATAGCGTTATCTCACCAAAATTCGCATAAATAGAGCCATTCAGCTCTGAAGTAGGTTCAGCAGATTTGGTCTAAACAGTTTTCGTTCCAATGAGTTATGAAAAACGCGGTGAGGCTGAGGACTCGGCCTCGTCCCTCGAGAACCTCGCGGTCATTGATGATATCGCCGACGACCACAAGGGTAATCTCCAGGGTCATGTCCACGTCGAGCCTCTCAAGAAAATGTTTCATATGCGTTCTTATGATGACAATCTGAGTCCTGACCAGGAGCAGGTTGTCCATGATCACATCGATGATCGTAGCGTTGAGGAAGCACTGGAGATCATCAAGCAGGCTCTTGTTGATCACCAAGGTGATGCCTCCGTTCCCCACGGCAAGCTCGAGCACCTTGAAGAGCTTCTTCAGGGTCCCCAGTTGCGGTCTGAGGATGAGTGGGCCCATGAGGTCAAGTTCCAAGCCTTCCTCATTTACGACTGGTCCATCTACCCCGAAGTCCGTGCTGCAACAGTGCCCATCGATGAGGAGGAACCTCACAACCCCGAGACCTTCCGTGCTTACTTCCTCGGTTTAATCTTTGGTATGTCCGGTACATGCCTTGATACCTTTTTCTTCAATCGTTTCCCCAGTATCAGTATTGGTGCTTCAGCCCTTCAAATCTTTGTTGCCGTTCTGGGTCAAGTCTTTGCCCGTATCCCCGTGAAAGATATTCCTATCGGTTTTGGCAAGCGCTTCACCATCAACCCTGGTCCCTGGAGTTTCAAGGAGCAAATGCTAACCCAGCTTATTATGTCTGTTTCTGTCGGTAGCCCTTACGCCTACTATGCCATTACCTCCCAGAAAAATCAGTTCTTCTATGGTTTTGATGGTGTCTCTTTTGGTTATGTTGCCATCCTGGTGTTCTCTTCCCAATTTATGGGCTTCGGTATTTCTGGTCTGTTGCGCCCTTTCCTCGTCTATCCTGTGCAATGCGTGTGGTACTCTGTCTTGCCTAATATTGTCTACGTCCGTGGTCTTGCTAAACCTGAAACCAGAGAGAATATTCATGGCTGGAAACTTCTGCGTTGGGAGTTCTTTAGTATCGCTGCCGTCTTGATGTTTGTATGGTACTGGATCACAAACTTTGTTTTCCAGGCTCTTAGTTACTTTGATTGGCCATCTTGGATTGCTCCAAATAATGTTCGCCTTCAAAATATGACTGGTATGCTCAACGGATTGGGTCTGAGCCCTTGGACCACTTTTGATTTCAACGTTGCCAACTCTGGTGGTATGATTGCTCCCTTCTGGGCTACTGGTACACAATTCATTGGTATCCTCATTTCCTTGGTTGCCATTGTCATTGTATGGTTCACAAATGTCAGTTACACCAGTTACCTGCCTATCAACACCAACACCCTGTATGACAATACCGGTAATCCTTTTGATGTCAGTCAGGTCTTGAACGCCAATGGCCAATTAGACAAGGCAAAGTATGAGAGTTATTCCCTGCCCTTCTACTCTGCTGGTAATATTGTTCAATATGGTGCTTTCTTTATGATCTACCCTGCTATGTTTGTTTACGCCATCCTCAACTACACAAAACAACTGTCACTTGCCGGCCGTCTATTTATTGCCAACTTCCGCAACCCTCGCACTGCCATTGAGCATCACAATGATCGTTTCTCTCGTGTCCAACGCAAGTACAAGGAAGTTCCTGAGATTTACTTCTTGTTTATTCTGATTGCATCTATCGCACTTGCTATTGCCATGGTTGAGCACTACACATTCACCAACACCCCCGTCTGGACCATTTTCTTTGCTGTTGCCCTTGCAACCATCTTCACAATTCCTTTTGGTATCCTGTACTCTGTGAGTAATTTGTCTGTTGATGTCAACGTTTTGTACGAGTTGATTATCGGTTATGCTCTTCCCGGCAATGGTAACGCCCTGATGATCGGAAAGGTCTTCGCCACCAACTTCCTTTCACAAGCTGATAATTATATCACCAATCAAAAGCAGGCACACTACACTGGTATCGCCCCTCGTACCTTGTTCCGTGCTCAAATGATTTCCGTGATCTGTAACAGTTGGGTCCAGATTGGTCTGATTTGGTGGCAGATCGGAGGTGGTGTCCCTGGTATGTGCGACCCCCAGAACAGACAGAAGTTTACTTGTGAGAATACTCGTACTTTCTTCAATGCTTCTGTTATTTGGGGTACTATTGGACCTAAGCGTGTCTTTGCCAAACTCTACCCTGCTATCAAGTACTGTTTCCTCATTGGTGCCCTGTACCCTGTTCCTTTCTGGATTGGTCGCAGATTCATTGGTCCTTTCATCAAGCGCCAGGCTACCGAGACAAAGGAGGTCGCGGCCAAGCCAGTCTGGACTATTCTCAATAAGATCAGTAACGCCTGCGCATTCCTGTTCTCGAACGAGATTATCTTACTCGCTGGTGCAATCAGTTGGGCACCCTACAACTTGGGCTACTACACACCTAACTTGTACTTGGGATTCTTCTTCAACTGGTTTATCAAGAACAAATACCACGATTGGTGGAGAAAGTACAACTATATTCTTTACAATGGTTGGACCGTTGGTATCGGATATGGTGGTTTGATTATGTTCTTTGCTACTGAATATCACCACCTTGCTAGCATCGATTGGTGGGGAAATAATGTTCCTTTCATCAATGGTGATGCTACTGGTCTCCCTCTTCTTGATGTCCCAGCTTCAGGTTATTTCGGACCTGCCCCTGGAACATACCCTTAAGCGGATAGCTCTAGTAATAATTAATGTATATGAATGTTAATTAACCCAGTAATAGCTTGTTTGATATTATTGTAAAAACTATTCCTCTGCTTGCCGAAGTACGTCACTCTATCTTCTAAGCATTCAACGAGTCATCTGCAGCAATTGGGTGGGGTAAGTGATCTACATCGTCATATCTGAGTTAGTCTAGTAATCATGGAGTAGCTTGGCATTTAACTTTAGCTGGCAGACGCACGATAGTGAGACAAAGACTGACAGTTCTGGAAATCAAAACGCACTGTTAGTGTTTTTAGACAACGAGTACTTGTCAAGTTAGAATATGAAAGATATTTGTTATATATTTTGAGACGATATATGTGAGAATTTCATTTCCAAAACCGTATCTGTCACACAAATTTTCTTATCTCCAGGGGTCATTATAGTTAGCCAACGCGTATTTTGGCCCTACCCGGGGTCATTCCAGAGCTCTCGGGATATTTGGAATGCAGAGATTACCCGCTGGAACTTGGACGTGTAATTTCATTCAAATTAAATTTAATATATATTTTCCGTATGTCATATCATAATTGGAAATTGTGGGGAAAGCAGCCTTTCCAGCCACCTGCATACCTACAAAAATAGACGCGCGTCATCCGAGCAGAATCTGTGGGCCCGAGTCCGCCGCACGTCTTATCGTACATCTTATCGCGTCCTTCCTCATCAAGCGAGTATGCGTTGGCATATTTCCTCGGTGAAGTAGTAACAAAGAAGTCAGTGATTGGATTATTTTACCGATATCACTCGTCGAAGCTGTATATTGCTTGAGATAACAAAGACGCATAAGATCTACACGGCGCCTCGCATAATCTGGTAGTACCCATGGCTCTTGGCTCTTTATCAGGTATAATTGGCACCAGATGCTCGGAATAACAGTTTTCCTCTGAATTAAACTTGAAAATTCCTCTCCGACCTCAATTCACAGCCATTACCCGAGCCATAGGACACACTGATTCAAAAATTCTCAGCTCGAGACATGCACATAAGGTGACTAAGATAAGACCCTAGTTGCCAATATGGTTCAACAAGGATACAAATTAGACATACAAAGTAGCTTTTTGATATTATTTCTGGATTATAGTAACTATTTAGTTAATACATATCACATTTGTTTCAACTTTTGGCAAGCCATGAGGTCATTAACATCAGTTATTGTCTCCCAATCTCGAGAGGGGAGATGGGTCTCAACCTTGCATGGGGCCACATCTCCGGCGTGCACAACCGATCTCCATCGACACTAGCCGATCGATCAAAGTCAAACAGAGATAAGCAGAAGATAACTATATTTCTTGAGTAAGTGCCTAATATAGACAGGTGATATTTCTTTTATTTTATAGAAGCGGATATTCATGGAATTTGGCATCTATCTCTCATCCCTTGGTCCAAAATCAAGCATGCACTGGAGGCCTAATGCAGCAGCTGCGTGACGCCGTGCATGACAAACCCATGACAGGAGAACCGGAAATAAAACGGGCACCTAAAAGTCTTATCAAAAGGTATAAAACCCCCAGTATTGAACGGCCAATTTGACCAAATCCTCTGCTTGCACCATGTCCTTCTATGAGAAGAATGGTACAATCGAGGAATCGAACTCAAGCTCTTCTCTAGAGCATGCAACAAGAATTGACGACTTGTTACCTGGCGATCCCAAACTAGGTGCTCTTCATGAAATCACGCCATTGGAGAAGGTATTTCGTATTCGCTCGTTCGAAGACAACCTTAATCAACAAGAGGAGGAAATTGTTAATGCTCACCTGAATGACCGGACTGTTGAACAGGCCGTTGAGATCATTCAACGGGCTCTCATTGAACATAGCAATGACCCTGCAGTACCACTTGCAAAGATGGAATATCTTGAGGAGCTCTCCCAAGGTCCTCAGCTACGTGATGAGGAGGACTGGGCACATGAGGTCAAGTTTCAAGCCTTTTTGATTCATGACTGGTCTATCTATCCCGAGGTCCGTGCAGCAACAGTGCCAATTGATGAGGAAGAGCCTCATGATCCAGAGACACTCCGTGTTTATATCTTAGGTATCCTTTTCGGTATGGCTGGCACATGTCTTGACACGTTTTTCTTCAATCGTTTCCCTAGCATCAGTATTGGTGCTGGTGCTCTTCAAATTTTTGTGGCTGGCCTCGGAAACCTGTTTGCCAAAATCCCTGTCAAGGATATCCCAATTGGCTTTGGCAAACGACTCACTATCAACCCTGGTCCCTGGTGTTTCAAAGAGCAAATGCTCACACAGCTTGTTATGTCTGTATCAGTTGGTAGTCCTTATGCCATCTATGCAGTCACTGCTCAAAAGAATCAGTACTTTTACGGGTTCCAAGACGTGACGTTTGGTTATGTTTGTATGCTTGTTCTTTCTTCTCAATTTATGGGATTCGGCATTTCTGGACTCCTTCGCGCTTTCCTTGTCTATCCTGAACAATGCGTGTGGTACAATGTTCTCCCCACTATTACCTACGTGCGTTCTCTATCTAATAACTCTGAACCTCGTGAAAATATCAATGGTTGGAAGTTCCGTCGCTCTGAACTTTTTGGCTTGATGGCTGTGTTGATGTTCATCTGGTATTGGGTCACTAACTTTCTCTTCCAGGCTCTGAGTTATTTTGACTGGATTGCTTGGATTGCACCGAAAAATGTTCGTCTGCAAAACATGACAGGAATCATCAACGGAATCGGAATCAACCCGTGGTCCACTTTTGATTTCAACATCGCTAGTCATGGTGGAATGATTGCACCATTCTGGGCAACCGGTACTGCTTTAGTAGGTGGTTTCATTTCAATGTTTGCTATTGTTATCATCTGGTACAATAATATTAGCTACACTGGCCATCTACCTATCAATTCCAACTCGCTCTACAACAATAAGGGCAAGCGTTACAAGGTTGCGAATGTGTTAGACGCGCAAGGAAAATTGGACCAAGCCAAGTACGAGAAATATTCTCTTCCATTCTATTCTGCAGGTAATCTTGTATCTTACGGCACCTTTTTCATGGCGTATCCTGCTATGATTGTTTTTGCTATCTTGAACTACTGGGATCAACTCTCCTTGGCCAGTCGGCTTTTCATTGCTAATCTCCGCAACCCCCGCTCAGCTCTTGATCATCACAATGACCGTTTTTCACGCGTTCAACGCCAGTTCAAAGAAGTTCCCGAATGGTGGTTTATGCTGGTTCTTTTGGTTTCCCTGGCTATGGCTATTGCTCTTGTTGAACACTACAGGTTTACTCAAACCCCTGTGTGGACTATTTTCTTTGGTATTGCTCTTGCTACATTTTTCACTATTCCCCTTGGCATTCTTTATTCAATGACCAACTACAGCCTCGATGTTAACGTGTTGTTTGAACTGATCATTGGTTATGCCTTACCAGGAAATGGAAATGCTCTTATGGTTAGTAAAGTTTATGCCACGAACTTTTTAAGCCAAGCTGATAATTATATTACCAACCAAAAGCAGGCCCATTACACCGGTATTGCTCCCCGTACACTGTTCCGCTCTCAAATGATATCCGTTCTTTGTAACTGCTGGGTAGCAATTGGTCTGATTTGGTGGCAAAATGACGGTGGAATTCATGATATGTGCTCGCCAACTAACCCACAAAAGTTCACCTGCCAAGGTAGCCGCACATTTTTCAACGCAGCTGTTATCTGGGGTACAATTGGTCCTAAGCGTGTTTTCAACTTCGTGTATCCCAAGATTAAATATGCATTTTTGATTGGCACATTTCTCCCCATTCCATTCTGGTTTGCTCGTCGATTTGTTGGGCCTTATATCAAAAATCGCAGCAAGAACGGTGGTATTTGGACCTACCTTCATGGCATCAGTTCTGTCACTGGCGCACTCTTGAGCAATGAGATCATCCTGTTGTACGGTAGTATTGGACACTGGGCTCCCTATAACCTCAGTTACTATATTCCGAATTTCTATCTGGCTCTATTGTTCAATTATTTCCTTCAAAGGAAGTATCACTCTTGGTGGAGAAAGTACAACTATGTCATCTTTAACGGCTGGGTGATCGGTATCGCATATAGTGCGCTTATCATGTTCTTTGCAACTCAGTATCATCATATGGTTTCCATTGACTGGTGGGGAAATAATGTTCCCTTTAACACTGGTGATGCTGAAGGCATGCCACTCTTGCCAGTTCCAGACATTGGATACTTCGGGCCCGAACCAGGAACTTATCCTTAATTTTTGTGTAGTAAATAGCAATCAACAAATATATATCAACTAACTGTGTCATAA
Source organism: Wickerhamiella hasegawae (assembly GCA_030572535.1). Classification (NCBI taxonomy): domain Eukaryota; kingdom Fungi; phylum Ascomycota; class Dipodascomycetes; order Dipodascales; family Trichomonascaceae; genus Wickerhamiella; species Wickerhamiella hasegawae. Next base: position 70,708 of record JAJLZZ010000028.1, read on the forward strand.
TAATTTAGTTATGGAGGAACGAGAAGGATATAGCCAAGCCTTCGGCGTCATGAGGAATCGTCATTGAGCATGTTAATTTGCCCATAATAATAATTTAAAGGAGGTCAAAGAAAGTGGGAGGAATATAATGTATCCAGACTAGAATGACGAGGGGCCACCAGAATACGCAGCCATAAGACCCAACTTGTCATACTTAGAGTTGCTTCTTGCCCGGTTGCGGGCCATGGCTGCTGCGCCAGTGCCTGCCATGCGGGGAGATAACGGAGATCCGACGTACTCACCAGTCTGTGAGGACCAACCTGCTCTAGAAATGTTAAGGGCTTCATCATGTGATAGCGAAGATGAATCCTTCCTGGTTCGCTGGCCGATCGGCCGTGCAGACGACGGGGTACGAGTTAAGCCTTGGGTTGCCTGCTGGGACTCAACAACCGCGGATCCGCTATCAGCGGTGACAGTTATAGGCACATTGCCGGAAGTTCCGGTGGATGCTGGCATGGGAGTGGAAGATTGAGGGACGCTGGCGGGAATTGAGGGAGGTTTTTCAACGTTGAGTGGCGATGGCACTGCAACGGCTGATGATCGAGGAGTGGAGAAAAAGCCAAGGAAGCTTTTGCGTTGCTCGGGGTTGGATTTGGGGGCTGTGTGTGTGGATCCGTCAAATGTACCACCACCAGCGTTCTTACCTGACATATATGTGTTCAATGGATCAATGTGAGGAAGGAAGGATCGTGGCTGAAGGCATTGAGTCAGCGTCACTTTATGAAGAGGGGAGAGGGGTCACGAGTCAGACGATTAAGCAGGCGTTAGGCAGGGGGACGGATGCATGAATCACTAAGCAAGAGTCACGCGATTAGTGGGTTATCTACAAAAGGTTACACAGATAACAGCAAGCTTAATTGCTTATATGGGTGGAGGTGAAGGGTTTGGAACACAAGTTGGGTCGTTGGGTAAAATAGAACAACTTTCCAAACGATACCCCCGAGTCTTTGTGTCCCAGATATCCAGTGAGATATGCATGACAGGAGTTTTTCCGGACTAGCGAAACTTATTTACGGAGGAGAGAAATTTGGTATAGTTCTGAAAATATTGTAGTGTTAAACATGGTATATAGAGGCCAAGTAAAAGAGTTGTATACGATAGCACTATTTTACTGCCACTGCTTTCTTTGTTGTGGGGGTTTGTCGCTGCATAAATCACAGTACTACAGTTGCTGTATGCATGTCTTCAATGGTCACATGCGGTCCCTGCATATGCTTTTGAGGTATCGATAGTATCCCCACGTAATCATGATGCATTAAATGGCTACCTGTTTATCCCCAATGAAGCTAATATCACCCGGATCCTGTGTCTAGCAGCAGTATGTCATTGTTAGTTCCTATGCCACAGCCAGGATTATTGGACGGAACCAAACTATCTATCATACAGAATAAACAGGGTCTGACTGACTTAGGAGTGTTCTATATACTATATACATATACATATTCTTTCATATAGCCATATCACTACAGTTCTGTGCTTGTCCTAAATAGTTGCATGTTCAGTGGCAGCACCATACTTGAACTCTCATAACCTTCTCAGAAAATTGTTGACATTTCAACAGTTCTGCCCTATGCTCGTTGAAACTTTATACCACCTTTCATGTTTAAATCTCACGTCACTGTCATAATGATAAAATCACACTTTAGGAAAGTGCAATGAATGCACGGCTACCAGGGATGCAACTCATCCACAGAGATGCCGGTGGCAACGAATAGCTATGCCTGCAATTCACAGAAATTGTGTGGATTGTCCATCTCAAGGGCCTTCTTGTAATATAACTGTACCACATGGTAAAGTGTGTGTGTTGACAGTCCAAACTTGCGAGGAGTGTCCTCGTATATACTTTGCAAATGAAAAGATCATACAAACGTCGGTGAATACCTCCAACAAAGTGAGCTTAGGTGCGATATTAGGAACTGTTTTAGGAGTAGCTGTTCTGCTGCTTTGTTTGCTCTGTTACTTGAGAAAAAATACTCGTAAGACAAATCTCGCTTCAATGACCCATAAGCCGAGACCACCAATTGATCTTTTGGCATCACCAAATCCAGTAACATCGCAATTAAGAGGCTCAACAAATCCATCTGATACTTCCTCTGTATATCCAATGGAACCCCAACGCAACAGTAGTAATATTCACGGTCAAAAAAATGCCAAAGGCAGTACGTCACAACCTGAGACGCCTACACCCAAACATGATCTTGTCCAGGTGGTTCCACGGGCAAGTATTGGGACACCGCGAAAAGCCCCTAAAATACCTATCTTGCGGCTAGATGCGCCCCAGAATCGCCCTAGCACTGCTCTAAGTGTTCAAAGTATCCATCATGAAGTCGGACCTCTAGATATCAAGACACCATCCAAGACTTTCACTAGTATTGTTGGGCAGAAACGCTCTGAAGAAGGGGCAGAGGTTGATAATTTTAAAGTATTGTCATCGTTGGCCAGGAACCCAACTACTCGAGACGGCGCAAGGGAAAGTCTGGCTAGTAACTCTGCCAAAAGAAGCTTAGAACCAGAACCTATCCGTATCAATCAGCAGCGGTCTGCATCTGCAATAAGCTCATGGTCAGGAGGATCAGCAGCTCTCCAAGGAGTGCACGAACTGTTACCTAGCACGAACTCAGTGCTGTCCAACAGCCTTGGTCATAACAGTCACAATTCTAAAGTGTCTAAACAAACAGTCCATCAAGACGACATTTTCTTTGAGCAGGTCAAATTTCTAGCCCCGTACTATGCAAATGACAACTCTGTGCCAGGTCGTAACAGTATTATGCACAAGCCTGCACATCAATAAGTCATTGCTCCATCTGAAGCAGACCGATGCCTGGAATAGCCCCAGTAAACATGCCCTTGGTAATAAACTCTCTGTTTTACGAATATTCTGTCTTAATTATTTTAGACTGAAACAGATCATCCTGTCATATTATATACGTTACGTTGATGCACTAGTCTTAGAACCTGGCGATAACAAGATCAGACTCAGACATCAAACTACGAGCAGTTACGGCCCTGCAAGTAAACAATGGATTCTGGTAATATTTCTGGACCTGAACAGCCAAACCCACCACTCAATCCTGGTGACTCAAAAAGTCGGTCCTCTGCACATATACTTCTGGGTTCCATTTTGGGTGGAGTTCTGGGATCGTGCTGCATACTGTTAATACTCGCTCTGTATTTTGGGAACAGGAGGGGTCGTAAATCACAGATTAATGAGAAACACGTGCCATCATATGGCAAGAAAGTGCCATTCGCTCCTAGGCCGATCCCTGGTCCCCCTCGTACGGCGCCAGCAGTACCTCCTACACCACCATTCAAAAGTTATGTGAATCACGATATACCAAAAAGATACAGGAAGGAGAACAATAAGTCAAATGCTCATGATGATGCTTCTCGTGGAATAGATGCTGCTCCAGGAAAGCAAATTGAGTTAGGTGGTAGGCCCTCTGAGTCTACAGCGCCGAACCCATTCGAGTGGCCACTACTTCCTCCACAAAGGTCAGCGCATCCATCAATAAGTCTCACGTATGATGAAGAAGCTGAATACTTCGGCACAGATACACTGGATGTGGATGACCTGTACCCGCCTCAGCGCCCTAGTAACACTTAGATATATTTTTAGATACAGTAACGTTTTATATACTAATCATAATGGAATATTAGCCACTTTTGAGTTAGTTTACTTTGCAGAGGACTTACCATAGTCAAAGTCAAAGTAAGACTGATCAAAGTGGTGAATGCGGATATAGCCTTCCTCACCACCAGTTGAGAAAGAGGTACCAAAAGGATGAACAGCAATAGTGTTAATAGGACCGAAATGACCACCAAGACGGCCAAGATCATCCTCAAACAGTTTGTGGAAAAAGTGAGCCTCGAACTTACCGTCTGAGCTAGTTGTGACGTCACGAGCATCGATACCACCACCGGCAATAATGTAGTCCTTAGCGGGTGTGATAGCAGCAGCGTTGAAAGCACAGTCACCGGTGTAGGTTTTCTGGACACTCAGGTCATCGACATATACAAGGTGGGCGTTCTTGTCACGAGAAGAGGTGACAAAGTAAGTGCGGTCAGCAGACATCTGAATGTCTGTAATAGTCTTTTCATGGATAGTTTTGTTAATTTCGAATTCACCAGTCTCGGCATTAATCTTGGAAACGGAACCGTCGTCGTGGATAGCAATAAGGTGCTTGCCATCGTAGGTCCAGGCAGCCTTAAGGAAGGCGGCGTGGCTACCACGCTCGTAACGAGCGGTCTGCTTCACCTGAATATTGTTAATATCAGAAATATCGATGTCGTATAAGAAAATAGAGCTGATCTGGCCCATCTGCTCGGCGTTCACAACAACAAGCTGCTTCTCGTTAGGAGACAGTTGGAGGAAACGAGGGGTGGACACAATAGGGATTTCGGCAACCTGTCTGCCAGTTTTCACCTCCCAACAACGCACAGTCAAATCAGAAGCACCGGTAATAGCAACGGTGGAGCTGGAATCAACATCAATGGTGAAAACAGCACCATTGTGGCCATCGAGAGTTCCGAGGCGCTCGCCATTCTCACTGTACCAAACAGAGACGCTCTTGTCACGACCTGTAGAGAAGAGCAAATCACCTTCTCTGTTATATTTAAGCTGGGTCAGAGGACGACCGTGTCCCTTTACAACAATAGGACGCATATTGAAAAATTGGTGTCTCTAGGAACATCATATTTCAAACTTTTGTCACCTGCTTAGTCAGTGTTCGTCAGTAGTTAATTAGATGGTCGAAGCTAGTTGGCAGAAATCAGTGTTAAAAAGTCTCCGGGGAATGAATAGGAAACTCGCAGCGTTATAAATTTTGTCTGAAACCGTTTATACTAGGTGTTTGTTGACAGTTCATGGTGAACTACCATAAATAAACGACGTTGGCCTGTATGACAACAATATATCTTTCGCATATACTATGAACATGAGGATTTCTTTTGCTTTATAAAAAATATAGTCAAAGGTTAATATATTAATGGTATGGTTAATTGCAAACCGTAGAATTTATCTTGCAGATGGCTTCATGTGCAACCTAATCACCCTGCATGGATCTGTGAAGTTGTCTAGAGTACTTATGCGTATGAATGTTTATGAGTATAAAAAATATTATAACTAATATTAAACCAGCTTTTTAGCCTTGAGCAACTCGGCAATAAGGATACCAGAGCCAGCTGCACCAAGGATAGTGTTGTGCGACAGGCACACAAACTTGTAATCGAGAACTTCATCATCGCGGAGACGGCCGACACTGACTGTGTAACCATTGCCTCTATCGCGATCAAGACGCGGCTGAGGACGGTCCTGGCCCTCAAGATAAACAATGGGCTGCTTAGGAGCCGAGTGGCAGCCTAATGACTGGCACTGAGTCTCAAAGCTCTCAAGAGTCTTCTTGAACTCATCGACAGGAGGTTTACCGTTCTTGAACTTGAGAGTAACAGCAGCAGTATGACCATCCAACACAGGAACACGGGTAGTAGTAGCTGAAATCTTAAAATCTTCGTCAGCGATGTGCAAGATTTCACCGTTATCGGAGACAGATCCGAGAATTTTGCGAGGCTCAATCTCGAGTTTATCCTCCTCACCGCTAATATAGGGCACAACATTATCGATGATATCCATACCACCAACACCAGGGCTGAAACCGGCACCGGAAATAGCCTGCAAGGTGGTGACAACCATATGTGAGACAGGACCAAACTTATCTGTCAGGGCGCGGAGGGGAACAACAAGGCCAGCTGTGGAGCAATTAGAGATACAAACGTGAATACCCTTGGATTGATCACGGATCTTCAAGGCATCCAAATGCTCGGGGTTGGCAGTAGGCACAACCAAAGGAACGCTAGGATCCATGCGGTAGTTTCTGGCGTTGGAGATGACATTGATACCGTGGTCAACAAACTCTCTCTCGACTTCGCCGGCAACACTGCTGTCAAGACCACTGAAGACAATGGCACACTGTGTGAAGTGCACGTAATTGCACTCATGAACAATCAGATCACCGGTCTTTTTGGGAAGCTCCTCGCTCTGCTTCCAACTGGTAGCAGCCGAATACTTCTGGCCAGCACTACGAGAACTGGCACCAAGTGCAACCAATTCGAAATCAGGATGGTCCTGGAGCAATAAAATGAAGCGTTGTCCAACGCTGCCTGTGGCACCAAGAACACCGACTTTCAATGGAGCCATGCTGGAAATTATTTAGAATGATAACTATTCCAGAGATGACTCATGGGATTTTGTTCCGCGAGCGGGCCATTATCTGCGTAATACTTATCTGGGTGCATGAGTCAAATTGCAAGTGAAATTTCGCCCTCGGAGAGCACTCTGACTAATAGGGTTCGGGCTGGTGGAGAAGCCGTTGTTGTAGGCTTTGGGAGAGAAGCAGGCCCTAAGGGTGGAGAAGAGACAACTCAGACTAAGTCAGTGGATGTGAGACAGGATCACCAATTCACTTGATATTGTTGTGATTTGTGATGAGTGCAAGAGATAGAGCTGTGCAAAAGACTGATGACGATGCAGCAGGCTCAAAGATCTCTGCTGTTCAGAAGGGCTACTACGATGATCCCTATATAGCGTTGTTCACTCGCACCCCCACGCCGCGCTTTCCTCTCATCAATATAGGCACATATTGCCGGGTACGGGGCCTTGATAAGATCATAGATGCCTTTTTGGACCTTACAAGCGCAAGAGGTCCCCGGCAGATTGTATCATTGGGAGCTGGTAGTGATACAAGGCCATTCACGGTATTGAACGCTCACAAGGATGTGGTGTACCATGAATTGGATTTTCCACTCAAAGTGAAGAAAAAGACCAGGACAATCCTTGGCACTCCCAAGCTACGGCAAATTATTGGAATGACAGACCAGAACGCTCTTGATCAAACTGAAATTCACACCGACAGTTACCATCTCCACGCTATTGATCTCAGAGACCTGGCATCGTTACAGATTGTCAAAGATGCACCCACTTTGGTAATTAGCGAGTGCTGTTTGTGTTATCTTGCTCCTGATGAGTCGGCAAGTGTATTAAATTATTTCAAGTCCAATGTGACTGATCTTGCCGTGGTGCTTTACGAGCCCATTGGGCTTGGCGATGAGTTTGGTCGGGTCATGGCCGATAACCTTTCGCAACGGGGACTATGCCTTCCAACTTTCCAACAGTTTAACACCAGACAAGCGCAGAAAGACCGCCTCAATGCCCTTGGACTGCATTATACTGATGCCAAGGACCAGCTGCAAGTGTACGAGGACTGGATCCCCGTACACGAAAAACAGAGAATCGCCAGATTGGAGATTCTTGACGAGGTTGAGGAAATGCATATGCTTTTGAAGCATTACTGTCTTGCATGGGGTGCATCATTTGAGTTTACCCTTGGACCATAGGTGTTTATATTATTATGTACAATCATTAAGCCATCTTGGCGGGCGGCGCTTCAAAACCGGCAACAGGTTCTGTAGCCGTTGTAATTGCCATCATTTTGTATGTTTTGCCCATGTGGGAGCTATCGGTGAGACGGTTGTATGCATCTGCAATGCGCTGCTTGCCCTCGTCTGAGTTTTGGTTGTTGGAGAGAACAGTAGCCCGAGCACCAATACCCATGGCATGTAGCCAATTGCGTTGGTTGACAGGACCGTGAACGTGAAGTGATTTATTTTTGGTGAAAATGTCCTTGAGGGCATGGAAATCGACATCGGCGGTCAAATCGGCGTCGCCGGGTGCTTCATAAGGGCTCACCTGCTTGTGATCCTTGAAGCCTCTAAATGTATTCACAGGGATGGTATCCATAGGACCGTAGTCCATGATCAATGCAGCACCAGTATTTGTTGAGAGAATTTCGCTGATCTCTTTAGCGACATCCCATGCCTCTGGGCATACCTCGATCTCGGCGGTTACCATTAAGCGATTGTATCTGTGTTGGGCGGCAATTGCCTGGGCAAGAATTGTGCCCTTGGGTCCGATCACGGGCTGAAACTCATCCTGCAGTTCGCTGTATTGAACGACTTTCTCACGCCAGCCATCCTCCTTCTTTTCGAATTGGTGGATAGGTAAGGCGTCTAGGAACTCATGCGCAATGATAAATGTGGGCATGTGATCACGGGGCAGCGTCTTCAGGAGCTCCTGCCAAACAATAGGTTTACCGTAGGCATTTAATTTTTCCTTTTGAATGTTTTTCAGAGTGGGACTGGCTTCGACGAGCTGGATTTCTTGAATCGCCTCGAAAAACGCGGGGAATGCCTTTGATGCACGCAGCAGATCGTCCATTAGTGTACCTCGACCGGGACCCAATTCGACAATTCTACATTTGGGTGGTTTATTATGCGCCATCCACTGCGTCAGAACATTGATGCCCACGAGCTCGCCGAACATTTGAGAAATTTCGGGGGAGGTAACGAAATCACCCTTTGATCCAAACGGATCTTGCTTCATATAATAACCATACTGCGGGTGGGTCAGGCACTGCTTCATGTAAGAAGAAATGGAGATAGGCCCCCGCAAATTAATCATTTGCTTCAGAACATCCTTGAGCATGTTGGTTTACCCAGGCGTCCTCGGTCAAAACTGTTCAAGGCGACTGATCCTGGAAAGTTGGTTCCTGTGACTAAGCGTTTTACATTATGCGGCGTATCCGTCATTTCGACGTCCAGCCCAAACCCCAGGCCCATTAGGCGGGAGGGCGGTCCAACCAAAGTATATAAGGAGCCCGCCGGTACCGGAGCGAACATCATTCACACATTATACACAAAACATGGTTGTAAAGACAATTGTTGTTCTCCCTGGTGACCACGTTGGTCCCGAGGTCACTGACGAGGCTGTCAAGGTTCTCAAGGCTGTCGAGAGCGCTCTGCCTGATGTGCAGTTCAATTTCCAGCACCACCTGATTGGAGGTGCTGCAATTGACGCTACTGGCAGCCCTCTTCCTGACGACGCTCTTGCTGCTGCCAAGGCCGCCGACGCTGTTCTTCTCGGTGCCGTTGGTGGCCCCAAGTGGGGTACTGGTACCGTTCGTCCTGAGCAGGGTCTGCTCAAGATCCGCAAGGAGCTCAACCTCTACGCCAATTTGCGCCCCTGCCAGTTTGTCTCCGAGGATTTGCTCAAACTCAGTCCTTTGAAGGAGGAAATCGTGAAGGGCACTGACATTATGATTGTTCGTGAGCTTCTCGGTGGATGCTACTTTGGTGACCGTCAGGAAGACGACGGCTCCGGTGTCGCTTGGGATACCGACAAATACACTGTCGAGGAAGTCCAGCGCATTGGCCGTGTTGCCGGCTTCTATGCCCGCCAGAAGACCCCTCCCTTGCCCGTCTGGTCCCTGGATAAGGCCAATGTGCTCGCTTCTTCCCGTCTTTGGCGTAAGACTATGACCGAGCTCTTCGAGAAAGAGTTCCCCGACGTCGAACTCAACCATCAGCTCATTGACTCTGCTGCTATGATCATGGTTAAGAGCCCTCGTCAACTCAATGGTGTCATTGTCACCTCCAATATGTTCGGTGACATCATCTCCGACGAGGCCTCGGTTATCCCTGGTTCCCTCGGTCTCCTCCCCTCTGCCTCTCTTTCCAGCGTTCCCGACACAAACTCCGCCTTTGGCCTTTATGAGCCTTCTCACGGTACCGCCCCTGACTTGCCCAAGAACAAGGTCAACCCCATCGCTACCATTCAGTCTGCCGCCATGCTTCTCCGTCTTTCTCTGAACCTTCCCAAGGCTGCTGATGCTGTCGAGGCTGCTATCAAGGCCACTATTGATGCTGGCATCCGTACTGGTGACTTGGGTGGTACTTCCTCCACCACCGAGGTTGGTGACTCTATTGTCGCTCACATCACCAAGCATTTCAAGTAGTGCATATACTAATATATGAACCTTGGAGTTTTGGACATAAAACTAACGAAAAATCAACTGCAAATAATCCTAACATTCTACTTTTAGAAACTACTTCAAAGCTTGGTGTGGCCAGTCTCTACCAGCTTCCAGGTATCTTGAGTCAGGAGCTCATATCTGTCACCGACCAACCAGTAAATCTCCTCCTTCTCAGAAGGAATCTTTTGGTCACGGAACTGGTTCTTTTGAACCTTGTTGTTACCAGTGGTCTCAATGCTGTGCGAAATCTTCAAAAAGATCGGAACGGCGTAGCGGGGAAGACGCTTCACCAAATGCTGGCCAAGGGCAGCAAAGTCAATTGTCTTAGACTCGTTGGGCTGAATAACTGCAAAACCAGCACGTCCCTCGTGGTTGGGGACCTTGATACCGACAACAACAGCCTGCTGAACACCGCTGAACTCAGTGATGGCCTCCTCAACCTCGTTGGTGGAAACATTCTCGGACTTCCAGCGGAAGGTATCACCAAGACGGTCAACAAAGAAGAGGCATTGCTCCTTGTTCAGGCGCAGCAAGTCACCAGAGCGCACATATGCGTCTCCCTTGGTGAAGACATCGAAGATAACCTTCTCATTTGTAGCCTTGGTGTTGCCAACATAACCCTGGAAGTCAGACTTGACATCATTTGCAGCGACATTGAACAGCAACTCACCAGGCTCATCAGGCAAAGTAGTACGAGCAAAGCCAGTCTGGGGATCACGCCAAATCTCCTGTGTATCAGGGTCGAGAGCAGCAAGTCTGTATCTCATGTTGAGCATATAAGTCGAAATGAGGGAACCGAAAGATGTGCAAGCACCGATACCGAATTCACCCTTCTGCTGGTTAGTGATAACAGTGGGGAACTCAGTGGCACCATAAAACTCGTCAACGGTCTCGATGTTGAAGCGCTCCTTGAAACGGGTCCAAACATCAGGACGGAGACCGTTACCAATAGCCATCCGGACACTGTGTTCGCGCTCGTCGGGAATGCTGGGAGCGTTCAACAAGTAGCGGCAAGTCTCACCAACATACTGGATAACTGTGGCGTTGGTGATACGAACCTGGGTCCAGAAAGTTGTGGTAGAGAAACGGTGACCAACAGCAAAGGCACCACCCTGGGTCAGAGTACCGAGAAGTCCCAAACAAGCAGCGGTAGAGTGGTACAATGGCATGGCTGAATACATAATATCATCATTCTTCAAGCGAATAACTCTCGAGTACAAGCGGGTGATGTTAGCCTTCTTCCACGACAAGTTGGCAGCCTTGGGTAGACCAGTGGTGCCCGAAGTGAAGATATAGCATGAAGGGTCATGGTACTCGGGAATAGGGCGCTCCTTGTCGGGCAAAACAAAGCCCTTAGCGTCAGAAACTCTGCTGCGGAAAGCGTCGTTCACGTAGTGGATCTGGATGTTCTTGGAAGTCAGCTCATGCTCGATCTCCTTGACATTGGCCTGGACCTCCTCATCAACAAGGAAGAACTTGGACTGGGCGGTGATAACACAGTGGGTCAAGGCCTTGCCCTGAAGGTTGTAGTTCAAGAACGCAGGAATGGCACCCAGGTTCCAGAGGGCCATCCAAATAAAAACAAACTCATCCTTGTTCACATAGTCCATGGAGACAACGTCACGAGGGCGGACACCAAGCTGGTTGTAGAAGACGTCAGAGTACTTCAACACAATATCGTAGGCCTGCTTGTAAGTGTAGCGCTTGACGTTGAAGAAATTGTCAAAGGGCTCGGACGGCTCACCGTTGGTAACCTTAATTGTCTTGCCCTTGATAGGCTCGGGGTAGACCAAAAACAGCTTGTCCGGTTGTGTCTGGGCGTAATTCTGGAATACATAGAACAAATTCACCTTACCGCTGCGCTTGTTCAAAGCATTGGTGATCATACCACCGCCGTAGAGGCGAATACTGTTCAAGTCCTTCACAAATTGCCATCTGCTATCCAGATAACCTGCGGTCAATGCACCGAGAGCAGCGAGTTCTAAGCCTGACATGGTCTATAAGTCGAGTAGAAATGGTATTTACTGCCCGTTAGCTTTGTTACTACAAGTACCGTGAACTGTGGGGTAACAGTAGATGTACTGGAGGGGGACCCCCAGTTGGCTTTTAGATTATATATGCATCACTACATAGGTCCGTCCAGTCACGTGGTTTGCCGAGGCCTGTGCTGAGGTCCGAAGGGGCTAAGAGAGGCCACTGGCTGTCTGCGGGCCTGTATTTGGAGTCATTTATTCCAAAACAAAGTGAAAAATCCAACAAGATAGTGCCACACACAGACAAACTCCAGCACACGTCCCTGCGACGGCCATGATGGGCCTGCCGAGGTCTCCTACGTTGTGGCACAGACTGCGGGGTGGTTTTGCGGATTACCGTCACATGCGGTCTGGGTCCGTGGTTCCCCACCACAATTCGTGCTGCTGAATAAGGGGGTTAATCTTTAATCATGGAAGCCCGAATCAACTGCCCTGAGTCAGCAGGGTGATCCTCCACAGAAGCCTCTCGTTGTATTTTGCAAAGTCCCAAGTTGCTTAGACAACCGCCATGCAACTGCCATGTTTACCACGACCCTAATTAGGAAATCCGGCAGGTCCTGTTACAGATCATATACACAAACAAACAATTGATCCTGCATCCTTCCTCCTTAGCATCCTTCCATTACTTTGTTCATAACTACATCGAACTTGTTGGTATGTCTGAGGTTGCTGTCATTGAATATTTAAAAGACAAGATATATCTGGGCGCCTACGACTTTGTTCCTGGTGCGTCCAAGAGAAAGGTATATTTCACTGTCGACGACATCTTGCCGTACAACAACTTCCATCATGACTTCGGTCCTTTAAGCATTGCCCATCTTTACAGATTTGCTGTCATTCTCCATGAGATTCTTGGCGACCCCGAAAACGCTGGTAAAGCGGTGGTTTATTATTCTTCCACCGAGCCCAGGGCCAGAGCCAATGCCGCTTGTATGCTCAGTGCCTACATGGTTCTGATGCAGCACTGGCCTCCTCACCTTGCGCTGGCCCCCATTGCCCAAGCTGAACCCCCCTTCATGCCTTTCCGCGATGCCGGCTACTCGGTTGCCGACTTCATTCTCACAATCCAGGATGTTGTTTATGGCGTATGGAGAGCTAAAGAAAACGGCTTCCTTGACATCCGCCAGTTCAACCTGGAGCAATATGAGCACTATGAGCTCGTTGAAAATGGTGACCTTAACATTATTGCCCCAAACTTTGTGGCATTTGCTTCACCTGTCCAGAGAGACTATGATGCCCCAATCTCATCTACATTTTCACAGGTCATCGATTATTTCCAGGAGGAAGACGTCAAGTTAGTTGTAAGACTCAACTCTCCTCTCTACGACCCCGCCCAGTTTACTCGCCGTGGAATTAAGCATGTCGATATGTACTTTGATGATGGCACTTGCCCTACCATGGCCTATGTCCAGGGCTTTATTGGTGCCTCTGAGTGCGTTATCAAGGAGGGTGGTAAGGTAGCTGTTCATTGCCGTGCTGGTCTTGGCAGAACTGGTTGCCTTATTGGTGCCCACCTCATTTATACTTACGGATTTACAGCGCAGGAGGCCATCGGATACATGCGCTTCCTTCGCCCTGGTATGATCGTTGGCCCTCAACAGCACTGGCTGTACCTCCACCAAAATGAATTCCGTGATTGGCGTCGTACCATGACTCTCTCACGGATTGCTGATGACAGTCTTGCTGGTTACAGACCTCTTGTCCCTCTCGAATCGGCAAGTGCCCAGGCTGCCAAGAGCCGTGTTGCTTCTGCTACCTCCCCCCCTCGCACACCTGAGCGTAGCATTCTTGCACAGGTTACTAACAACCTACCCGTCCCTACTCCTGGCCAACCCCGGAAGTCACCATCCCCTATGCGTGTTGTCTCCTCCTCGATGACCACTGTTACTACCACTGTCACCACCACTCCGCAGAGCAGACCTGCATCTAAATATGTTTCTATCGAAGGTGGCCCCACAAACAGCGATGACGAGGATAGAGAAGATTATACTTTGGGCCTGAACCGCTTGCATCACAGACAGGCTACAGAGAACAACATTGCTATGGAAAAAGCCATTGGCAGACAGTTAAGAGCTGCTTCAAACCCATCGCCACGTCGCCGCAGACTCTTCAGTGGCGTTGATTCTGGGTCCGCGGGCAGCATTGCTGGAATCCCTCGTCGTACCCGTGTCGGAAGTGGTGTACACAAATGATACCACGTTTGTATTTTACTGCATTAATTACCCCAATCGATCAAATGATGATCACATAACAGTCCCCATGCAGTGGACATTGAAGTTTGCTATATATATATCTATACTCAATTACGTAGTATTCCTCGCACCTCGTCAAATCACCCACGTCGAGCTGATCAAGCACAGTCCAGAGTGTCTGGTATATCAAGTTCAGCTTCACAGCCGCGCTCATACCTAAACCGAACTGATAAAGCTGAAAGGGCCAATTGATAATTGCCCTAACCGCGACTGAAAAATCAAATGACTAATCATACGAGCGAAGGATGCAGGTTTCTGCACTTCGAATGTATGTGGAAAAAGTTTTCGTCTGTGTGGTATGTGTGCATCTATTTACAATGTAATTAGCACGTAATACAAGCGACGAGTCTCATACAACCTTCATAAGAAGAAATAAAACAAAAGAAAACAGAGCAATCTGGATTCGGATGTAGTATTCTTATGCAGCCCGGCTTCAAGGTTTAGTGGTTCGAACGAGCTCCGACCTTGAAGCAAGACGAAAGTCGAACGGTCTCTCTATGCAATGCGCATTAGAGAGCAGTGATGGATTCTGTGGATTAATAGCCGATGGCAATTATTTACAGAAAACATTCAGAGGCGTGCCACGGTAGATAGCCGGCTTTATGCTGTGATCTGCTGATGGAAACCTCTTCTCAAGCTGTCGATGCAAAACTTGTTTTGCGGAAAACAGTTAGAGAGACTCAAAAAGGCAATTGGATTTGGCTTCGGCCAAGCTTGTTTACAAGTGAATCAAATTAACTTTGTCTTCGGACTAGTGAGCTTTCGAGCACACGATAGTTATCTGGTTGATCCTGCCAGTAGTCATATGCTTGTCTTAAAGATTAAGCCATGCATGTCTAAGTATAAGCAATCTATACAGTGAAACTGCGAATGGCTCATTAAATCAGTTA
>JAJLZZ010000029.1:0-84492 GCA_030572535.1 Wickerhamiella hasegawae
TTGTCCCCTGCTCTCCGATTTAGTCGTCGGACACTGAACCTAGCTTTGTTTTAGACGCTCCGCTCTCAGTAGTTGCTCATTTTGGGCTGATCTACCGGAGGATAAGTAGATAATTCATTCATTCGGGTAAGGTCAATGGGTTAGGTTACTGGGCTAGGGTTTTCAAATTTTTAGTCATCGTTAGCGACCGAGGTAATAAATTCTTAAGCAAGTCCTTTCAGAAATTGGTCCCTTGGCCCAGTTGGTTAAGGCGTCGTGCTAATAACTTCCTGTAAAGGACTGTTACGCGAAGATCAGCGGTTCGATCCCGCTAGGGACCATTTTTTGGAATTACCATTTTTTGGAATTACTCTTCGATTGTTAGGTTATTATTTAGAATAATGAATTGATCTTTTCTTTTGTCTCTCTGTTTCTTGGAAATAATTAGTATAGACGGTCATGAAACTAATGCATGTCGGGTTTGGTTTTGTTGTTAAACTAAGGAGTGGCATTTTGAGAGTCCCACGTTTGTCGCTCAGATATCATGCTTTGGACATAGCTTTCCATGTGATTGATATTAATCAGTGCTGCAACTTCTTTATTGCAACACAACTTTCCGAAGAGTTCACCATAAACAACTTCCAAAGAAGATTCCATTCCACCTGGGATCACATCAATTCTTCGTGAGCTTATTGAACTCATCTCAGCTGTCAGGGTTTTTGTAACTACATGACTGACAATACTGTATGGTCTGTCAAAGGGGCCAATGGTAACAAGTGGGCGCCCAATGTAGCTAACATCAATCATGTTCTTCGAACTCTTTATTAAAGAGTCTATTAGGTGTTTCTGCTCCTGAGTTTCAGCACAAATCACTATGGACTCAGTGGGATAATTGAGCAAACGCATGTACTGAAATATCAAAAGTGAGTATCGCGCTGTTGTAATGTTTTGCTGCTCCATTTGCTGGTCATTGCCAGATTTAACATATACGACTTGATGAGACTGTGCAAACCCCGCCATTCTTTGTTTTGGAGTGCTTTCAAGCTCATGAGGTATCTTGCCGTATATAGTGACATTTTTATCCTGAGAGCATAAATGGAACGGCTCCATGAATGCCGTGAGCTTTTGGAAACTCGTTCGTAAGTGCTGTTCAGGAATTTGTGGCTGGTTATTAGCAAGAAGGATAAGTTTATCAAGACTTTTGGTCTTGTTCAGCAGTGATATAAGGCCTATCTCATGAAATGATTCAGCATTGTAAACGACAATCGAATCAAACAAAAGTACATCCAGGTTCGATATTATACCCCACAGTACTTCTCTTGACAGTTTTGAGGTTACAAATACAACATCAGCAGCATAATTCACCATATATTTCAGGTGCTGCGATCGGTCAAGGACTTCAAGTGGTGCCAATTTCTTCAGTTGTGTTAATAGAGGTTCATTGTGGATAATACCTGCAATATAAATTGCTGAATCCGCTGTGCCGTTAAAGAACTGTTGCAAATTATGCTGAATGGCAAGCTGTTCGGTATTCTTGATTAAAGTCTCAAGTATTTCCAGTGCATCGGTACCAATCTCATAAACTAGCTGGGAATCAGCCAGACCTTCAACCGTATGATTGACAAAAAGAACACGGCCATGTAAACCACCAACGCTATGAAGCAGGTCGGAAGGTGCTATCATTCCTTCCACGAGACAAAGTGCATTTTCTGAGAAATATTTCTCTACAGTTGATTCGACTGTGACTTGAGACTCACCAAAAAGGCTGTTTATGAACCAGTAAGGAATACTGTAGTTGAGCTCTTCATTTAATTGAAATGTACCATCATGAATTATGACCAATTGAGTGAAATCCGCATTCAATGGCATATTGGCGATTTGAACAATAAGAGGGCTTTCAGTTAGAATTTTGGCATGAACAAGCTCTCCAGAGCTAGTTGACAAAACCAAAGGCGACATTGAGTAATGAGATTCGATACTCTCGCCCATACTGAAATCAACATCTAGAGCCACATGCGCTGGTCGAGATTTGTGGCCTACTCCAGCCGGTAACACCTTTATAACACGGCTTCCAGACACACTGAAGGTCTTATAATGTGCAGTTGCAGCATCTAGTGATTGTTGATGAAGCGCATCCAGTGCATTGCGTCGTAGATATTTCATTGCAAGACATCTCTGTGTAAAAATATAGTCTTCAACGCTGAAATATATACCTGTATCAACCAGCGAAATATCGTTGTTTACAGATAACAGCGTTCTATAATCATGAGCAGAATATTTCTCAATGTATGCATCTATCTGTGCAGGTAGCTGTAGTTGAAGTGAAAGTTTCGATAAATCATTCGGTAAAATCGCTTCTAGAACGTACTTAAAGTCATTTTTATCATTGATCCAGGACTGTGAAGTAAGTGATAATTCTGACAGACCAAGTTTGTGTGCCTTTGATTGCATATCATCGATAGAGCTACTGTCGATAGAATAGACCTCTCCGCAAAAATAAATAGCATACTCAAGCGCTAACGCGAGGCTGGTGACACTTTGGATGTTTGAATAATAAGCTTTTGAAACCGTCATATGGGCCTTCAGTAGTTCAATGGCAGATTTCCTTGTTGGTTTTTGACGGGATAGCACGATGCAGAGTAACATCAAATCGACATTCAGCTCACCCTCAGTGATAACCTTTTCAAGCCATGATACTTTTGTGGAGTTATCGTCTTTACTACCATTAATGGATAAAATGCTTTCGACCAATCGCATGCACGGTTTCAAATATATTGTGGCCGCTAATGAAAGAGCCAGTCTTATGGATTCGCAATTACCTTTATTCAAAACTTCCCAGCAATCTTGGTGGAAATTTTCTCCGCCAGCAATGTCACGCGGAATCTTGCGTATTTCAAATTGTCGCACACCATCGCTATAAGGTTTGATGATAGCTTCCATGTATCAAGCTGGTCCAAGTCAATAGTAAATAGTTGGCTTAGTTAGCGATTCAAAAATCAAGTTTGACTTGAAAACATATATGTGCAAAGGTCAAACAAGGGATGCAATATATTTGAATTTCGGCAACTTTGCTATTCCTAGAATTTTAAAGCTAATAGTGGTAATGTGATCAACTAAAATGAATGCTTCGGTAATGGGTAATGATCTCATGAATTTCTCAATGGCTGTTCCAGGCATTTACCAGGCTATATAAATAAGCTTTCCGAATTTAACTCAATAAACATTTGTGGTAAGAAAACGTTTATTGAACGACTTATGGTACCGGGTTCTTGGGTTGTCTTCACGTGTTCTAAGAGCCCACCATAAGTCCAACGTTAACCTTCAGAAAGCATGCAGTTAGTGCAAAATTAAGGATGCCTTTCAACTTTGGAAACATTTTCAATGTGTTGGTGTATTCAACTGATCATATACTGAGCAGCAATTGCCAGAAGAATACACAATGCAGCAAATGCAACAGAAGGTGGGTGCTCCCGCACGGTTTGGAGAATGAAATTTGTTACCATTTTCAGCACAACAGACGTCGCATCCATAAGGTCTGTCACTGCTTCAGGGAAATTGTCTGCTGGAGGTGAGTATCTGATTTGCCGACCGGCGAGCTCAATGTCGCGAACATTGACCATGAGCACGTCCCGGTCTCCATCGCCATCTTCATGGCCAGATTCTTGGCCCTCGAAGCTTTCCATTGACTCAATAGAGTCGTTGATTTCCTCACTAGAAAAGGAGGTTGAGCCTTGAGAATCGTCGGGGTCGCTGGATAGCCACTCGGTGAGCATGGCGTTCTGTGTACGGGCGATTTCTTCGTACTTTTGTTGAAGCTTTTGAACCTGATCTAAAGCGCCCATGCGCTCTTCAATAGGCTGCCATTCGGGAGACTGGATTTTGGGTGAAGCGAGAGGAGTCGGGCTTTCCATACCAAACTGGAGTAGCAGGCTACTTGGCCGCCGCCGCGACTGAGCGTTGTGTCCTGGAGATTCACCGTCTACGCATTCCATGGTAGACGTCGTGGAAACTCAGCTATGTACCTGTCGTATACTGTA
Source organism: Wickerhamiella hasegawae (assembly GCA_030572535.1). Taxonomy (NCBI): domain Eukaryota; kingdom Fungi; phylum Ascomycota; class Dipodascomycetes; order Dipodascales; family Trichomonascaceae; genus Wickerhamiella; species Wickerhamiella hasegawae. The sequence goes on from JAJLZZ010000029.1 coordinate 4,017, forward strand.
CTTGTATCCCAAAAGATGGGGAAGAGTTTGCGCTCGAAGAGTTACAAGTAACCTTTCGCAGTTTACGGCATGGCTTACGCCTATTCTGGCGTGAGCGGCTGACGAGTGCGCGTCCTGAGGTGCATTGGAATGCAGATCGGTGCAGAGTGTGGTGCATCAACCACTGATTACATGCCTCAAGGCAAAACGTTGCCCGATCCATGGAACTAAATACTTTCTGATGTACTTTTCTTTTTCTGCTGGGTAGATACTAGTTGACTTGGACGTGGAAACCATGTTGAAACTGCAAAACAATGGCGGTGTTGCCGTAGCAGCCGCACTTTGGTAGACCCGCATCATGGTTGTTTAGATTTACGTTCTTAAAAGATTCGGCTCGTAGTTTGGCCTGGCAACGCTTTGGCCCATTGGCACCGGAATAAAATTCAAATTGTAATGTTAAGATGGCTATGCTTTGATTAATAACTCCTTTAGAAAAATAAACTAGAAACCACGTGTATTCAATACTATAGTTACACCTTCCAAAGTAGTACTGGGCAAACAGTGACGCATGCTCACTAGATCGACTCCGACAAGCCAACTAACGCATAGTCCGTGTCTGCATTACATTCAAATTTGGTACCGTAGGTCAACTGAGGAAGTAAGGCAGCGTCTAAAGATGCTTCATACGACCACTGGGGATTGTTTTCGGTTTTCCAAGTCCAAAACATCCAACCCCAACTTCCATCTGTTTCATATGTTGCAATTTGATTTTTGGCGAAGTCCCTTAAAAACACCCGATATGCACCTGGATACTGATTAATATCATGGGTAATATCACAAGCACAGAAAGGTGAAGAAGCACATGCTGGTTCAAATACGCTATCAGAGGCATCTGTTCCATGATAGGTACCTTCCCAGCGAGTACCATAGCCAACAAAGTTCAAGTGGTAGGCGCAATCTGTATCAGCCAAAGACCATTCACCGATCATTGTTGGACCATGGCCAGTGTCGTGGCTAACAGACATGTTAAGCATATTGGACCAATCATTGCAAATAAATTCAAGTTTTTGGCTGTGTGTGCGTGACAATAGATAGCGGTCAAATACCATGTACTGGTGCAAGTCCAAGACAAGTCCAGGGTATTCATCCGCAGGAAAGACATCTTTATAGTATTGTGCACCCATAAGTCCATCGTTATAAATGATATTATTTTCATAACCAGCCTCACGAACGGCTTTATACGCTTGTTTGGTCCAGTCAATGATTCGGTCGGGGCCAAGCTGGTTTGTGACTGGTTCGTTGACAAGTCCGTACAGAGTGACAATATTGCGATATCTGCTTTGAGAGAAGAACTCAGCCAATTGAGTATGTAAAGAAAGTGTCATATCACCATAGAGTTGACCTTCAGGTTTTTCTGCGTGAAGCCAGTTTGCTTCACCACGTTTACCACTATGATCCCATCCGTTCTGCGAGCCTGGAACCGTGTGTAAGTCCAAACATACACGAAGTCCATACTTACGTGCCCACTCTATGCCACGAAGTAGATATCTCCAACTGACTTTAGGAAGATAAACGTCATCGTCAAGGACCTGTATACTCCAGTAGGGAAACGGAATCCGAACATGGTCAAGTCCAGCGCGAGCAATCTTTCTGAAGTCTTTTTCAGTAATAAAAGTACTGTAATGGTTCTCCAACTCTTCCTTGAGTAGTTTCATGCCACCTTTCTTTATCAAAGTATCAGATAGAGACCATTCATCTACAGCATTGTACTTGTCAAAAAGTGAAGGGGTGATGAAGGGCTCGAGGACCAGCCAACCACCAATATTCACACCTCTCATAGGTTTTTTCCCGTAATCCCATACCTCATTGATTGCAGGTACAAAATCATTGGCGACTGCACTGTCGTTCCAAGTCGAGAACAACCCCATTGTTGACAGGCCTCCAACAGTATTGTCAGTATAGGTGTGATTGAAACTCCTGTAATCCATCCAAGTCCTAAGGTCTAAAATTCCGTTGGCATTGACACCTAGCTTGTCGTCGTCAAGTAAATCGTCTTTAGAAGGAAGTACAAGAACATCAAGCCCAGTTTCATCATCTGCCTCGTCTGTAAAATCGAAATCAAGGGTATCATTCAAGTCAGCTTGAACCTCCTCTGTTTCAGAGCTATCCTCCTCTTTGGCCTTGGTACCACGAAGTTCTCCTTTATGTTTTCCGTTGCCTTGTGCTACTGCAACAATCGTATCATTCTGTGAAGACTCGTTTTTATGGAGCTGGAGTAAACTCTTTGCACGAGTTTGGTTACGAATGAGAGAAAGCGTTGCTGGAACCACAATAACTGCTAAAACCGCGAGAACTAGGCATATCACACATAGCCAACAGCAAGCCCTACGCTTCCAAGCCTTATGGCTCTTCTTAGTGGTGCTACTATCATAGGAGTATAAACTGGGGGTTTTATCGTTCATAGTAGCCAAAATCAACCACCAGCCGTAGCCTTTAAATGTTTATAAAGTGTCACCATTACAATATCATGTCTATATACTGTTTGGCTTCGTGTCAAGTTTGCGAGTTTCCTGGTTGGAACACTTCCCAATGCTTGTTAATGCTTTTTTCGATAACAGAGATCGTCTCACGTATATTCAGAGTAATATTACACGTAACATTTAATAAAAATAAATAATGAGTACTCACTCAGGTTAAATGAAGTGTTTGGAGTACTTGTTCGTTGGTATATTGGCCGGTGCGGGAAGAGCAAGTAAATCCAGGTTAGCCTCAGCATCATCATCAATTCCAGGCATCTTGAATATCTTTTTTAATTCCTCGGATTGATCCAGTGTGCTTATGGGCTGAATTCCACTGACATGCTGTGTGCTCATATTATGCTGCCGATGTTTTTTTGTGTCGGGTATCAAACCAATCTCACGGGCCGTTTGGTTCCAATACTCTTCAACATAACTCAAATGTTTTCTACCAGCTAAATGCTTCTGGCGAACAGAACTGGAATCATGTGTCAAAGTTGTGTTGCAATAGAGGCAAGTGAATTTGGGCATCGATCAAGATGGTTAGTCAAAGGATGGATGTCTCCATCTCTTGAACACAAGAATAAGGACTTTGATTACGCCGATATATATGATAATTGGACTATGTCAGATGACGATGAGAGTTTTGTAGTGAAAAGAATTGATCTGTCTTCATTTCGATATGTTGGAGCTGGGAGCGAATCATCCTCTCAAGCATCGGTCAAAGTCAAGACTGAAAGTACCAAGTTAGAACAAGCACCTGAACTTGGCACTGCTTATCCCGGCGGAATTCTTCCACCGCTATTAAAACCTTATCTTTATGTTGTATTTATTGGATTTAACCCTGGTTTAGAATCTGCCAAACAGGGTCATTATTATGCACACCGTTCCAATAGATTTTGGAAGCTTATTTATGAATCAGGTCTCGTGGACGAGCCTATGACTGCAAGAGACGATCACCGCCTGCCCCAAGAATATGGCTATGGTTTCACAGATCTCGTTGCTCGGTCCACAAGAGGAATTACTGAATTAACCACTGATGAACGTTTGGAGGGTGCCCGTCTGCTGGAAGAAAGGCTGGTACCCGTATCACCGGATTTTGTATGTTTTGTGGGTAAAGGTATATGGGAAACTGTTTGCAAGTTCAAAGGTTGGTCTACTGCAGACTTTACATGGGGGCTTCAGCCTCCACAAAAGTTGTTCGCATCCGCATGCATATTTGTAGTGCCATCAACATCTGGTTTAGTATCCATCCCAAAAGAAGTACAGCTCAAGTATTGGCAACAGCTGAAAGATCAAATTGATGGTGTGAAACCAGAGTCTGGGGACGTTACATTCAAGCAGTTTTGATCTGGTTGAGAGCCTCATTGAAATTCTTGGTATCTTCATCAGAAATAGACAACTTGGGGATATACTTAAGCATGAAATCATCGGCATCATTGGCAATCTGTGATTTTTCAGCCAGCGAGCCAGCCGAACTGTAGCCTAGCACAGATAAAAGCGAAGTCTGTAATTCTTGACATTTTGAGTAATTGGTTTGTCTCTCGTGGCAATTCGACATACGTTCAAAAATAGTTCCCTTGAGAAGACAGTCGGAATAGGCCTTTTCAAACTCAGCACAATTATCCATGGCCATCTGCTTCAATGTTTTACTACGCGTCTGTTGGGCGTGTGGCGGAGTATAACTGGTCGGGAGCTCGATGGCACCTACTAATGGCTTCTTAGGAACAGCATCCTGCTGTCCCTCTGTGGCATCTTTGAAATACTCCTTGAGATCGTTGTCAATATCATCTTCGGCCTTCTTCGGATTGCTAGAAAACCACCCCATAACGATTAGTTATCACGGAAAGAAGACCAAATGGACGCTGGCGATTTCAAGCACAATATAGTTAGTTATAAACGAAGCTTATATTTATTACTTTGGTCCAATTTCCAGAACTGTAGACCAGATAGGTACCAGGCAGTGGCACAAATGAAGCATTAAAGCATCACCATGATGGATATCACATGTTGCGGTTGACCTATGCATCAATGTATCTAAGGGGATCAGTAGTTTTATTCGTCGCTGGAGACAAGAGCAACAATCATAGAATAAAGGTAGAAGAAGAAGACAAGCAGGTAGAAACCAAGCTTGAAAAAGCTTTCTCTTTTGTGTTTACCCAGAGTGCGGAAAATCTCGGTGGCATCAAGCAGGTACTGGTTTTTCATGAACAAGTTACCATGGAACAAAGCCACGGGAAGGTTCAGCAATAGAGAGAACCAGCGGCCAGTGAGAAGGAAAATACCTGTAAGGAACCATTGTGCTGCCATATCGGGCAGAATAATACGATTCAAGCGGTTGCAAAGATCGATAGGATTGATGTAGTCAACCTCTGATTGTTAGTTACAAGTTCACCACAAAACCTACGCATGAGGTTTCTTTCAAATATACTTACCCAAATCACTAAACATGATGGTGAAAAACACCTCTCCAAAGAGGAGACCCGCATTGAGGATCATTGCGAATAAGTAAAGCCTAGAACGTTAGTTGTACTGTCAAGGTACAAAGACCCAATAAACCCACTTACCATGCGTCACCCTTCATTGTTTTTTCTGTATCACTGAGTTTCGTGGACAATCAGAAAATGTAGATTACACTAAGTTGAACCTCAAGCAACCGTGGAGAAGGAGGTCTTGAGGGTGGATGGGCGGGTGGCTGCTAGATAGCGCTATCACGTGATACGCGTATCTTGGAAATTTCAGAATTTCCAACCAATTTCAAGTCGCGACTGGTTTTCTCCACGAACGTGGTCAAAATTTACACAATCTCTTTTTCGTGGGTCTAATTATCAATTTTTCTCTCGTTTATCAAAACTGTCCAAGTGGAAGTTTGATACAGACCAGTTTTGAACTTCGTGTCGCGAATCGCTATTTATTCAATCTTACAATGGAATGTCCTATTTGTGGAATTAGGACCTCTGAAGCTATAATCAATCTGCATCTGGATAAGGGATGCCCACCTACAAAAAGACACAAGTCTAGCCAAAGCAGTGCAGATGACGGAGCAATGGAGAACGCTCAGCCAAGGTCACCCCCACCAGCATCAAGCCCAAACACATTCGAGAATACAAGGGCCTCGCAAGAACTTAATGGAGACTCTAACAAAAGCAATGCTCCACCTAAGTCAACTTCACGGATTCCCCTGGCAGAGCAAATGCGGCCAAGTTGTTTGGACGAATATATTGGACAAGACCACCTTGTCGGAAAGCAGGGAATGTTACGAATCCTTGTGTTACAGAACCGTCCACCGTCAATGATTCTCTGGGGTCCTAGTGGAGTTGGAAAGACTACTTTCGCCCGAATTCTGGCTCGAGAGACTAAGGCTCGATTCATTGAATTGTCGGCCACGACAGCAGGTGTCAATGACATCAAGCAGGTTGTCACAGAAGCAAAAAAAGATCTCAAACTTACACAACGGCAAACGATATTGTTTCTAGATGAAATACATCGCTTCAACCGAGCCCAGCAAGATTCGCTTCTGCCCGGTGTAGAGCGAGGAGACATCATTCTTGTTGGTGCCACTACGGAAAATCCTAGCTTCAAGCTACAAGGAGCATTAATGAGCCGGTGCAGAGTCTTCACTCTCAAACCGTTGAATAGGCTTGAAATGAGAAAGGTTCTTGACCGAGCGTTGCAAAAAATTCGAGATGATGGTTTGGGCCAGGACGTCGACAGTACAGTGGTCGACTATCTGGCTGATGTTGCTGATGGCGATGCCAGAGCTGCATTGAACATGTTGGAAACAGCAGCCAATCTACCAGAAAAACCTACCATTGAAGTTGTACGTGACGCATTGAAACATGTAGGGCTCTATGATCAGCAGGGTGACATGCATTACGATCTCATCTCTGCATTTCACAAGTCTGTGCGTGGCTCGGATGCAGACGCTGCTCTATATTACTTGGCACGTATGTTACGTGGTGGTGAGGATCCCTTGTATATATGTCGAAGAATGATCCGTATAGCCAGTGAGGACGTAGGACTGGCCGACGACAGCTGCCTCCCATTTGCAACTGCAACACATCAGGCGGTGCAGCAAGTGGGAATGCCAGAGGCAGATATGAGCATGGCGCATTGTGCGGTGAAACTGGCCAGGGCACCTAAATCTGTTGAAGTTTACAAGGCATTTGGGCTACTTAATACTGAGATGGATAACGATATCCGCCTGGCAGCAGCGCCAGTGCCAATGCACATCCGGAACGCCCCTACCCAGCTGATGGATGAGCTGGGATACGGCAAGGGCTATAAATATAACCCAAAATATATCAACCAAGTCAAGCAAAAATACCTGCCCGATGTGCCGTTGGAGAAGTGGTTAGGCCGGTGGAAACCAACTGAATACGATAACGATGCCGAATAAGGTTTTGACAGCCAGTGGCCTTTGGGCTTGGCGGTAAGGCTTGGCAATCGTAGCGTTAACGGGCTCTGTAGTAATCTAAGTATTAATTGTCCCCTATTTAAGAAATATTGAACCATTAGAACAAGCTTGGAAATATTATTTCAAGTCAGCCACCAATGGAGCCATGGCAAGCACGTATTGTCAAAGAGCAAAATAATCAAGTTAGATAAAATAAAACAATAAAAGACTTGACATAAAAAGCGTATGCTAGCTGCATTAAATAGTTGAGGGGTTAGCGTAGAAAGCCACTAGCCTGGTCCGAATCTCCCCATACTCTGCGCGAAGGCGGGTAATCATAGTCTGAATGTCGTCCTTAGAGTCTGCTTCACTAACGTTTTGGATGTCTTCGCATGTATCCCTGACTTTTGTGAGGCCCAGAGAAGCTGTACTGCCTTTTAAGAAATGACCGAGGTTACCAAGTTTATCCAGGTCGCCAGCCGCCAGGGCAGCATCCATATCCTTGAGAGTTGATTCCGCCTGCTCGTAGTATTTTTCAATAATGTTTCTACTAAATTCATGGTCCGTACCCTCGTCATCCATTTCAAGGAGCTGGCCAAAAGTCTCCCAGTCGATCAAATCCTTGGCACCAGGACCCAACGCATTATCAGCCTCCATTTGTGTATTCCAAAGTGTTGTGTGGAGGTTGCAAGCTTCCACGGGGTGTGTTGGTGTGGGTGATGTCGGTAGGTACCAACTTTAGGGTTTCAGGGGTAAGGGTACTGACGTCATGAGCTACGGGCCATCCAACTGGTGGCTTGGATGGGCCTGGTGCCCGGGAGCGCCTGGCGTTTGGGTTTTCTGAGTAACCACAATTTGAGTATTTGGCACATGCACTTAGTCACAGCACCATGGTGTTTGATAGGTGAAATAAATCGACCCCCTTTTCTCTTCTAGACCATACAAGGCGTCCCATAGCAATCCATGAGTTTCTGAACACTCAATTTTTGTAGCTTTACAATAGTCACCCTTCAAAGCTTATAATTGTGGCATGTTTGTCTAATTTATCAGCTCACAATGTCCGCTTTTGGCCTAGGTGCAATGCGTTAACTAGGCTGCAAACATGCAGCTTGCCGCGCAGATCCTTCACAGCAACAACCAACTCCGGAATGGTTTCATTGATCGTTTGGTTGGAGGCCCATACTGGCCACTAGTAGAACTGACTGAATATATTGAAATATCTATTAAATTTATGGTTCTGAGTCGTGTGGTGCTTATAATCCCGCAACACAAAGAGGATCCTTGTTCAAACTCTGACACCAGATCATCTTTGTTAGTCAAAGTCTAGATGCTTAAGAACCTAAGTTTTGGCCACCCTAGCCCGGCTGCAAGACGCAAGTTATCGCATGGCATTCATAAACTGCTATGTATACTAGCTCGAAGGGGTAGGGTCGTGTAAATAATTGTTTATTTCAATTGGCTTCTAGTAATAAACGTCTTCAGACATGTCCTCAATCGGCCAGGCGACCGCATACAATAGCATCAGCACCAGCAGTGGCCCATTCGATGTCCACGAGATCAAGACGACCGCCTGGTGCAATATCAACACCACCGCTGCCAAGATACACAGGAGCAATGGTGGCAATTACTGAAGTGGTTTTTCCAGATCTTAATGCAGTGTCAATGATGGCAGCACCGCCTTCAACCATCACTGAATGCATGCCTTCCTTTCGAAGACACTCGTGAATCGTGTGCCAATGCAGGTCTGGGAGTTCTATAACACGTCCACCCACCGCAGTGACAAGAGCTTTTTTGGCACTATATTTTGGATGTGAGCTGGCTTCAGGTCCAACAAGAACCCAGGGTGCCAATCCAGTCTTCAATTTTGCTCCTTCCAAAAGCTCCCAATGCTTTTCATCAACGGGCCATCGAAACGTTGTGTCAAGAATGATCGGTTGGGGGTGTCTTGTGGTTCCAGGGTATCTACAAGATAGACGAGGGTTATCGGCGAGCAATGTACCGATTCCTACCAGAATTGCATGATGTCTAGACCTAATGTAATGTGTGAGTGTATGGGATGCTGGACCGGATAGTTTGGTACGCAACCCCCGGCCTGCCGAAATGCGACCGTCCAAACTTTGAGCATAGGTAACCGTCATATGAATCGACAGCGTATCTTTGACATCATCAGATATTTCTTGTTGTTTTTTTGGCAAATATCTCTCAATTACAGGTATAAGCTGCGAGATGTCTTCCATGATGATACGGTATCACCTCTCCACAAAGTGCAAGTCCTGACGTAAGAAGCAGTGATGAAGTATGAAAGCTAAGGAGAGACCATAGCTTAAATGTATCCCGTGCAGCCTCATGTTCATGCGGTCTTCATGTGATACTTAGAAAATATCAATTATACTTCTAATTTATATATAGCCAATGGATGAATTGTATTCTTGTACAACTGTTTTCCAACTGTGCTCTATCACCGTTATCTGCTCGACACTTGTTGATTCAGATCAAGCTTTACATGCATGTTACATTGCACATTCATGGAGCCAAAGATCGGCCAAATACATTGAAAAACATCTATGTGAGGCGGAATATTATCCATGTTTCAATTTAATGCCACTTCAAATGCCGGTTCGAGAACCACTTCTGAAACGTGTTTTGTTCAATACCTCGGCCCCTATTGGGACCTCTGAGAGTATAAGTCTCTAACTGATTGTGGTCTTGGTCAGATAAACCCCAAATAGTTTGAAAACGTTAAACAGAAAGGTTATATGAGACTGGTATAACGCAACTGCTATCGCACCATCCAATCTAGCTCTACATGATTGAGCATGAACCTTGCATATCGTTCGACGGGCATGATATTCAATGTTGCATTACAATGTCAGAGCCCACCATACAATCGTTGACGGGGTCACACTTCTTCAAATTAACTGTATCTTTCATGATTTTATCATTAGCTGTTCCTGTAAATGCAATTGGTTAGTGTTGTACCTTGCATCCTGTGAACAGACCAAAGCGCTATGTTAAGACCCAGGTCATTACCTATCTTTGGAAACCTTGAAACAGAGCATTATTCTAACCATAGCAATCTCAATTGAACTTGATGTCTGATGTTTTCAGTAGGTGCTAATTATGTGAAGTCATGAAACAACCAAAAGAATATGAAGTTCTAGCCACTTCGCTGGTTCAAGCAAGTAAGACTTCATCGGTCAAAAAGAGAACAGCCCCATGCGCATATCCATAGCCAAGGCCTAGTTACTTTATCAAATAGAGTATTGTTGCAATTGACCTGCAAACATCAGCATTTTCCGCTTTTATGATCTAGAGGTAAACTTGTACTCAATCGATATTAACACTACGAAATAGAGACGAATGAAAACATCATAGTAAAGATCTAGTCAAAGTACCCCAGAACTGTGCTCATAAATATATATTGCCACTTGGAAACACTATAACCAGGCTAAGCCAGTATAATCGACAGCCGCTGTTATTACAGGGAAAGCACTTATCCATCATTGGCTGCCACCAGGATTAAATATGTATATCTACGTAGCAGGTTAACTAACATAAAAGCCGTATTAACCAGAATCGGCTTTGTGCAGGTACTTCAATCCCGCTTAAGAGGAAACTGCTCTTTACGAGCACCCTCCTTGGTGACGATCACGATTTCCAGCGTGTCGCCGACCTGAATCTGCCGCTCAGCGGCACCAGCAAAAGCATCCTTGACTAACTTGATGGCTCTCTCCAATTCCAGCTCGACACGGGCCTTGGGATTGCCAGTGGCAGGATCGGTTTGATTGGCAAAACGCACCTGGTTATCGAGGAATGGCACAAGCATGCTGCTCGCATGGCCAGCAGCACGACTAGCCTCGCGCTCGTATGATCCAACAGGGTCGAATGAATAAACAGCGCCAGTGCCATCTTCAGCCATACCCACCAAGATGGGGTTGACGTAGTATGGGAAGAAACGGCGGCCGTAAAGAACATGCATGATTTGGCGGGCACAGGAGTTCACATCGAGCTTCTTATTGTGTCTGTGATGGTACCATTTAATGTTGGTGGCGACATCGTCAATAAGTGACCGAGCATCAGCCGAGAAACCGTTCGCCGCCAAGTACATTCCATCACCAACGGGATGGAGCTGGGTCTCAAAGCGGGAATCAATGGAATAACCTGTGGAATGTCTGGTATCACCGGCAAGAATCACGTAGTCTTTACCTGCAATGGCCAGCGTCGTGCCGCCACTGCTATCTCCATATGGGTTGAAGCGGTTCGACATGACTAAAGGAAGATGCCAGACATCCCTGTTCACTTGATGAGAGTCTCCACCTCCTTATGGTCACATGACCGTAGCAACCAGGAAGGAAGAAACTAAGGCTACAGCACGGCAGTCGAGCTAGCTGATTGTGACTTTCTTTGCAAGATGGATGGGTTTTTGTGCATTTTGAAATAGAGATTTTGATCTGTATCCAAAACTTAACGAAAGAAATTATGGATCTTTCAAGACTAACAAGACGAACAAGACGCTCTGTTTGAAGCTATGCTCTGTCCGCACAGCAAGTCAATTGACCGTGATTGCACGGTCATTATTAGATTAGCCCATCTGAATGAATCAAAACTGTTGATATTCAAATAAAATCGTTATATACTCCAATAGCAGTTGTTGCATTGGCGATTCTAAATGGCATTTGTCACTTCGAATGCTGCATCAGGAGTTGTTACACATGGTTTTGTACCCATGCAACAATCTAGCTAGTGACCCACTCTGGCACATGCTAGCAACGCAAATAGAAGATATTTTCGATAGATAATATTTTATACGGATTTCTATCAAGAAATTAACGGTTTAATGACTCTTTCAGTTCCTTTTGACCCTTGATACTACGAATTGTCCTGACACCAGCCAAATCGGCTCGGTACGATCGTATAGTTGCAAAAGCAATTAATTGACTCCAAAGTTGACCATACTTCTCACCGGCTAAAAAACAGTTCGATCACAAAGTCACTAATATAAATGATTTTCATGTAATATAGCTCTAGATTGGTACAGCGCCACAATGCCACCTTTGGTTAATCAAACTAATTTAACTCGGCAGCACTAGTACCCGTTGTTTTTCGTCTACACATTACTCTAGCAATGCGGTTTGAAGGTTCCGGGTTGGCTGACCACTCACAAGCGTTTTAAATAAGCGAGGGTATCGGGCTGACAGACGCAGTATTTATTAGCTGGGTGAACCCCGAGAAAAACTCTCCAACCTAATAATAAATAATGGCTTTTAAGGAGGGATCCGAGAAGAAGGGTGCTAAGCTTTTCAAGACCCGTTGTCTTCAGTGCCACACCACTGAGGAGGGTGGTGCCGACAAGGTCGGTCCTAATTTGCACGGTGTTTTCAGCCGTACCTCTGGTACCAGATCTGGTTTCTCTTTCTCCGATGGTATGAAGACCAAGGCTGTCGAGTGGACTCCTGAGACCCTTTACTCTTACCTCGAGAACCCCAAGAAGTACATCCCCGGTAACAAGATGGCTTTCGCTGGTCTCAAGAAGAGCGATGACCGCTCCGACCTGATCACTTACCTCAAGAAAGCTACTGCTTAAGCGACATTCTGTATATAGTCAAGGTAAATTTATAGATTTGAAGGTCGCGAATACCTTGGTAGTTATAATTTTAAATTTTCGTTTGTTCTTTCTTCATGCTGTTCTTGAGCTGTATAGACTTTTAGCTCTGAACAACCGGCTCTTGAGTTCCGGTTCCATTGACTTCTCCACAGGCTGTCAACGATTGAACTCTTTACAAAAGTACATTTAATGACGCGTTCTTTGCACTATCTGTTGTGTTTCACTACGTCAATTAACCAATTTGGTTGACACCGAGGATGATTTTTCACTGGACCTTACCCTTGCGACAAAGTCGTGGCATCGGAGTATCAAACCAAATTCCGATCAAGTTGGAGCTTTGGTCTCCGTGGCACTCTAATAGTATTTCCAGGTTTTTTAGGCCCTTTGAGAGTAATCCAATGCCTCTAGTTCGCATTCAATTCACACTTTTCTGTATAGACTCAATCAGCTTTTGCGTCTTCCTTTAACCCAACTTGAAAAATTGCTAGGTGCAGATACACTCACATTATCGACAAACAAATCGTCAATGATTGTTTACATTGTACTCTTTCCCTTCATCTATACTGGGTCTCCCAATGCACTTTCTCATCGCTTGATCCAGGTCTAAATTGATTGCTGACTCAGAGAGATTGCAAAGGTAAGGCGCAGCTATCGCTAATCGACTGAAAAAGAGTGATCGTCTTGAATCGTAAATTGACTATAAATCACTCTAGTCTGGCTCTCACACTCTAGCTGCTGATATGCCGCTTTTCCCAGAAATAGAGCAAACGGGGAGGCGGGGTAATAATGATGCAAATCCTCGTCTCTTTCCAGAGACTTTAACTTCTACGGAGTCACCAGAACCGATTATCGCTCTACATCAAGAGAATCCATCTATAACACTCAGCCGCGATCCAGATGGCTCCGAAAGTATATGCATAGATGAGCAAGATGTTATCGGCATTGATGATGCTATAGATGTGTTGCGTAAAACAAGCACAAACCCACAACTGACAGAGTACGAAAAGTATAATCAAGAAGTTGCTAAAGAGGTGATTACCCGCGAATTCCGCACTCGAAAGCACCGCTTTTTAAATTGGAGACAGCCGAGTGATAGCTTTACAGCAGGTTCACAAAGTACATCCTCCCTTCCAGAAAAGGGTTTCTTCAAAAGGGAGCCACCCGCCTCTGTCGAGCTCCATTCGAACAGATTGCCAAATGAAGCCTCTGACGTTGGAAGTATTTACACAGTGGATATTGAAAGAGAACGTTCATTGTTTCATCCATTCTACCCTCAGGATCAACTAGGAAAGAATTTTGCCGGTGCCGATTTCTTCCCCTTGCTTTTAGGCGGTGGTGAAAGCTTAGGCTTTCTTCGAACCACCTACTTAAGTATCATGGTGGCTGGACCACTAGGTTCTTTAATTGGGGCTGTTATTGGTGCCATGATTTATTTGTGCATCCTCTTGCCAGTCATAGAAATGATGGCTGTATCACCGCTGTCTGGTGGCTTCCCATCTTATGTGAATAAGTATGTTCATCGTTCTCTTGGATTCGCAGTCGGATTTTGTTATTTATTTGCTTGTACCTTTAGCATTCCCTCTGAGCTACTCCTCTCTACAGCTCTCTTATCATTCTATCCAAGCATCAACACTCCAGATAAAGGAAACATTGTTTGGCTGACTTTCTTTGTGGTCCTTGCGATTTTTATCAATCTTTGTTCACCTCGTGCCTTTGCTCTTGGTGTCCGGTTCACATCTTATATATGCATACTCTGCTTGTCCATGCTCATGTTATTTATGCTTGTCCTTAATGCCGGGGCTGTGCCTCCTCTCTATATGGACGTGGGATTTCGATTTTGGGATAGCTCTAAATCGACAATTCATGAACACTATGGCCTTTTCCAAGAAACTTTTGGTGCAACCAAGATATCAGGCAATACTGGTAGGTTCCTCCAAATCATATTCGCTTCGATAAATTCTCTTCGGTTTTATACCAATATCGACAAGATAATGACTATGGTTCCTGAAATCAGAAATCCTCGCAAAACTTTAAAGACGGCTGCCTGGATTGCACCTCTTCGGATTCTATTCTTCAACATACTGGCAATTTTCACCATGTCTATCAACGTGAGTCCAACGAACAAGATGTTTAGTTTGACCCAACTAGCCCCCTTAGCACTTTTTGCTAATTCAGACAGGAAATGTCATTCGCATGGCTCTCCCTGTGGTATCAAATGCAGTCATTGGACAAATATGACTGGTCCCAATATTGCGTTGAGTCCCTGGTATATGGCATTCGTGGAAAACCATCTATGTACTCTTCTGTTTTTGGCCAATGCCTATTTTGTATACAACGGTGTTGTTGTGACTGTTCTAAGAATCTATGGAGCCTCAAGAACACTATTTGGCATGGCTCAAGACAATTACTTGTGGCCCATATTTACTAAAGTCAGCAGAGACAGAATCCCTTATGTGGCTGTTCTTACCTGTTCATCAATTGCTATATTTTGCTACTTTGCCGCATTTTGGGACCTTGGTGCCTTAGCCATCGGTCTGGAACAAAGTGTCACGCTCTACACTCTATTGACATGGATTGCGCTTGGTCTTGCTGCTATTAGGTTTCGAATTACAATCTGCCAGACAAAATGTGAGGAAAAAGAAAATTACAGCTTTGATTATCATGCACCGGTCAATTATTATGCACTAATCGCAGGAGTGATTTTCGTGACTCTATGCTATTTGGCTTATGCCCCTATTACTGCTCTAGCTGCCAACGATTGGGGGTTCCAAAACTTTGTGTTCGCATACAGCACTGCTCTTGTAGCAGTCTTGCCATTTTTATATCACAAATTTCGCTTCAATACACGTATGGTTACACTTGAAAGTCTTGATTTGACTCGTATTTTTGATCAGCTTGATGAACAGGAATGGGAAGAGGATCGAGTGTATCATAAAGAATTCCGTGGTACGCTGATTGCCATAAGGACGTGGCTTTATGCTCTGGTAAGAGAACTCTATACCACTTTGAAAAGAAAGATAAGCGGCATTGTGAGTCGCAAACCACAGAGACTGGAATCTTAGTGATGATTAAACTCTATTTATATTTATTTTATTTTAATGTAGCTGTAATGCTTATGAAACGCTCTGATACGAACTGAAATATACAACCATTGCAGTTTTATTTTTTAAGATATTTCTGAAGCAACTCTTGTTTGCGCTGTGCAACCAGTTTCGCCTGTAATTCTGTATCTGAAGGAAACTTGAAAACACCCCAATCACAGGGATTCGTGGTATTAACCGAATCGTTCTCCTGCACTCTAGGCGTGTCCCTCGCTAGTCCTAGTCCATAATACTCTGGTGTGAATACTGGCATGGGACTTGTCAGTCTAGGCTTGCTAATCAGGAACCACATGAGTGTGACACAGACACTGTATGATTGACATGCGGAGACTGGAAATAACATTCAATAATTGTATTAAATTAGTATGAGAAATACAGCAAAATCAATCAGTCAATCAAAGCAATAAAATAAAACGCTATACCGGAGCACTGCGCTAGCAGGACAAACTTAAATTAGATCATTCATTTAGAGCAAACAGTCACGTGAAAGTCACGTTTATAGTCACGTGACTTTCCACATTTTTGGGCAGCTAAACGACAATGATCTGTGGTGAAAAATTCGCAAAATTTTGGGCGTCTGGTGTAGTTGGCTATCACGTGTCCTTCGCAAGGACAAGGTCCCGGGTTCGATTCCCGTGTCGTCCATTTTTTAGTGTATGGTTGAACAATTCATGATATATTGCAAAAGGCATTTCGTTAATTTTTACAATTTTTACAATTTTTTACAGATTGATGAATAGTTATAAATAGTTGTATCAGATCATAGGCTTGCATTCCTAGCGCCAGTCTCAGGGTATCAAGTTTAATCAATCATAATTTCCATTGCGTCGTCGGATTCGCCAGCAGATAAAGATTCACTATCATGTCCGTGGTCTGAATCACCGAAATATGATCTCGAAAGCTCTTTATTGTCAACTTCGGCGCTGAAAATAGCAAAATCAGTATATGCTGGTACCCAGGAACCCTGATCAAAGGGACAAGTATATCTCTCTTTGAGCCAGTGAGTTAAACAGTGGTCATGGAAGACATGCTTACACTGACCCCAAGTAATTTTACATTCACGAAGAAGGGGCTCATTAATGGAATACTCAGAACCTAAACATCCTGCACATGGATCCGTTAACTTATTGCGACAGATCACACAGATATCATGATGAGCATCAAGCCGCCAAAATCCAACAGGCCGGACTTTCTCTAGTTTGAACAAATGCTCAACGGTATTTGATGCAAAATGTTTCCTGAGATCATCTGCCTGTGCTATTGTTGTGCCCGAACCCAACATATTTCTCACTGGTTGGCGTGCACCGTCTTCTGTGAAAAATCTCGGTCTTTCTTGTTGATGAGGAGCAGCACGCCGCTTAGCTCTTTTCCAAGTACGTTTCAAGGTCGCGTTTAGTTCATCGTTCATGGAATCAGGGTCACATTTGGAGAGATGTTTTCTTTCAGCAACAAGGGGATCATTATATTCAGCATTGAGGGGCATAGGCGTCAGATCTGGTTCAGCAGCAAAAATATCCTCGATTGTCTTTGGAAAACTCACTGACTCCATCATTTTGCCACTAGGACCCCAGTGACTGGTGTCAATCTCGAAAAGGTTACCTGCAGTCACTGGGTTGATAAGCAGCACTGGGAAGTAAGAATCACAACCATAATACTAGTTATAACAGGAACTATTTTAATTAGCTACCATCGACATTGGTCTGGAATGATAAAGTTTCTAAAGTAATTGATAAATTTGATACGTATTACAATTAAATTGTATTGCTACTGTGAGAGAGTAATCTAGCCACTTTCTCCAGTTATAATGTAAAGCACATTACTTCATGACTTGTTAGATTGATCCTCAACTTTTGATATGCTTGCTGTGGTTTCTAAAGCTGTAATTGCAGAGATCTCAAATCTCAAGCTACAGCAGTCGCAACAAGAATGAGGTTGTGTGATATACATGATATCACTCATACTTTCATCCAGTGACTGTTCTTCTTCCAAATTTCCGCATGCACAGCTTTCACATTCCCGTTTTGCGCCATCAATTCTGTTCAAATATTCTTCGATAAGATTATACTTGCCGAAAAATACCCAGAACAGTACCCCAAACACGGCGGATGTTATTGAAAGTCCAACGTACAGCCAGATGATTTTAGGGTTTTTTGATAGAGGTGATAGTGCGATTCCAAATGCAGAACCAATGGCCGTGGAAAACAAGAAAATTGACATGATGAATGACTTCATGCTTGATGGAGCCTTGGTATAAGCATACTCATAGCCTGTAATAGAGGCAAAAATCTCAGAGAGGGCAATGAAAAAGTATGCTGGTATTTGAATCGCGATGTGAACTTGGTTAGGAATTTTACCGTGATTGGAAGCAGGACATGCACGAACCTGTTCATAACATGGTGGTGATAGATAAATAATATGTTGAACAATGGCAGCATAAGCCATGGAGATTGATGCAAGAAGAAAACCGATGCAGATGCGAGTCATGGGATACATAGGGAACCCGTTTTTGCGTAAAAATGGATATAACACATAATTCATGATGGGCACAAAGACAATAATGGTCAAAGGGTTAATGTTTTGCATGATATCGTTGGGAAGACCATGGCTTTGCATGCCGCCGGCTTGTGAAATGAAATTATTCAACACCTGGCCATGTACAAGCCAATAGATAGGATAAAAGAGAAATACATTGCAGGCAATGAGTGCTCGGTAGACCTGATCAACAAAGTTGTCATTCCATGGCACAGGCGCCAATCCGAGCTTTTCACGTACTGATGGCCGTGCTATATCCAACGTAAATGACTGAAAGGCCTTTTCGAAAAGTTGTCTCAGTTTTCGCATATGACCTTGACCCTTATTTAGAGGTATATGCACCACTGTTTCAGGGTTGGAACCTGGAACAACATTTGGGCTATACCCGTTTTTATCGAATCCGTTATACAAAGCCATAAAAGTGATTTTAACAGCGTTAGGGATCGGCGAGCCTTGTGCGGGGAGGCGTATATATAACCGACGGCCCATTAAAAGAAACACAAGTGTCAAGAAAAAAGAAGAAAATGGAAGCAAATATGCCGCCCAAAAGTCTACATTTTTCTCAAGTTCAGTAGTAGCAATAACAGATAGGTATCCTAAGTTGATGGCCCAATAGAAAACCATGAAGATACCTGATATCGTGACATTGGGATCAACAATCACTCGTTCACCAGACTCAAGTGTTTTGACGTATAAGTGCGTATTGGTGTACTGATCGGCAACAAGAGTGGAAACATTGGCCCTCACGCCGCCGCAGCCAATACCAATAATAATCATAGCCGCAATAAGTCCCCCCTCAGCATGGCCGTTTTGAATCGATGCTGGCAGAGAGCTGACGAAAAGTGTCAGGTTCCCAAAGATGTATATAATGACCGAGTAAACAATTGTTTTGTATTTTCCGAGCCACATGTCTGCAACTAAAGCTGCGGGAATAGGTGTAAAGTAACACCAGAAGTGCATAAAATATGAAAGAGCTGTAGCTTTGCTTTGCCCCAGACCTAGACCACCAGTGTGATCTGCAGCATTTCTTGGAAGTTCCATATAGTTCTGAAACAAACCACTTATACCATTAAAGGTAAATCGCTCTAACAGTTCCACTATAACTATCAGGTATGCCGAGATAGGAAAATGGTCTCGGACTCTACGTAAGGAATTCAACTCTTCCTTACTTGGTAGTGGACCAGGAATGTCTAAACATGCGCCTGTTTTTCCAGTGTCAACATTCAGATGGACAGTTGGAGAAGACTCCATATCCGTGGATATCTGCAAACGTTGACGGAGACTCCTTTGAGAGATGATAGCTATGACAGATTTAATCATATCAATAAGCAAAATTCAAATAGAATTCGTATGATCACAATTAAAGTTTGATGTCGACGTTTCTAATATGTTCTTTTGTGCGCCATCATTTTGCATAGGAACCTGCATGCATTAACTGGCCCTCGAGGTACCCTTCAGTTCGCTCGGTGTCGGCATATGTCGTCTATGACAGAAATCAGTCAAATGAAAATTTATCATAGTCGGGCCTGCCAATACTGCATAAAATTTATTGACAATTCTAGTAAGATGTACGATTAAGCGGAAATGCTTGTCACTATTTCTAGATATAACATGACCATGCTCTTCAGAGGCGAATTCACAGAATAGTTTTTTATATTTACCTCGGAAAAGAATTCTCGCTACAAATTACTGCCGAATTTTCGTAGCCGCAGTTGCAACCTTCGGGGTACCGTCGAGATCTGTCGGAGCAATGACCACAGTGGGACAAGCTTTCTCGGGGTATAATTTGTGGTAGTGGAGCACTAGCTTGAATTTTCAATGAAAGATACAACATCAATAAATTTTGAGCGTTGTTAGACTTCCACCAGTTTGTATATTCTCAACCCTACAACTCGCTTCATTCGGCGAGTCAATGGCATGCACGTTGATGAAATCAAATGAAAGTTCAAATATTATTATGGAAGGTTACATAGCGACTTCATTCTAAGTTCCAAAAATAAGGAAACATGTATATTATTGTTCAATATGGCTCTAGACTCGGTATTCTGCTATTTCTATCTGCAATGCTCGATGCACTGAGCTGCAGCTAATATTGGTTAGTGATATTTCGTAAAAATTTTACCCCATCTTGAAAATTAAACGAAGAACAATAACAATCATTCACTCTACAAAATTAATCGGCTGGGGTGTGTCTCCAGTGGCGTCTCTTATGTTCCAAAATTAGCCCTTCATGGCCAAAGACAATCAGAACGTAGAGGCTGACTCACCTTTGGACCAGCGATCATGACGGAGATTAAGAGTTTAGCGGTATTGGCTTTCAACCAATTAGAGAATAGGCTAAAAGGAGCAAAGTTAATTCCGTTCAGTCAATTGAGGCAATTAGATGATCCAGAAGTCGCGTTGCCAGTCTCTGCACCTCTTTTTGTGACATGGAACAAGAGTGGCCATCTTAGGGGCTGTATTGGTACATTTACCTCGTCAGGTACTCTTGAGGAAGAAGTAAAAACTTATGCACAGATAGCAGGGTTTGAAGATCCACGGTTCAATGGAATCAGAATAGGGGAACTGCCTAAACTTGAGGTTGCAGTGACTCTTTTAGGGCCTCTAGAAGTAATTACTGATCCCCATGACTGGATTATTGGTAGACATGGTATTAAAGCGAAATTCCCTGGTGGATATAGTTCGGTGTATCTACCTGAGGTGGCAGAAGAACAGGGATGGGACCATGATGAAACTATCCTTTCATTGGCAGACAAAGCTGGCGCCCCTTCTGCTAAAGGGGTTAAACTTTGGCGATATGAAGGAACTAAATCTACTTTAAGTTATCATGAGTATCGGGAACTTGTCGACGAGCTTTGAAATTTCGCATTCGATATTTATATTGCATCTGCATTTCCCTGACTTCGTAAATGCATTTTGGCTAGACAAGAACAGCTTTCTCATATTAATCTCTGATCAATTGACCAGCTATAGATAGTTTAAACATCTACTTGGTATCAATATTGTCATGGTAGCAGTTAGCATGAGGCCAAGGATCAAAGAGGCGAATAATCGTCTTGTTTGCTTCTTCCATGCCCATAAGATCATCAGCATCCAACTCGATCAAGGTGAGATTAGATTCAATATGTCTTGGATCTACCGATTTTGCGAGAGCAACTGTTCCACGTTGAATGGCCCATGAAAGTGTAACACTAGCTGGTGTTATCCCGTGCTTTTGCGCTATATTATTGAGAATGGGACAACTCATATGCGTACCTTGGCCCAGTGTCGCGAAAGCCACCGAGATGATACCATATCTTTTGTGAGCTTCGAGCAATTTAGTCTGAGCAAGGTTTGCATGAAGTTCAACTTGATTAACTGCAGGCACGGTCGTGACTCTAGAGTCTTGCATGAGGATTTTCAGATTGACCGTGTCAAAGTTGGAAATGCCAATAGCTTTGGCTTTGTCTTTAGGCAGGGCCTGCATCTGTAGGTAACCATCGATAAAAGTGATACTGCGATCAAGACTTTGGCCATCTGCCATGAGAGGAACAGGAAAGTGCATTAAATACAAATCAATATATCCGATGTCTAGCTTCCTCATTGAGGTCTTGAATGCATCTTCGACATCATGGAAGTCAACAGGATGGAATTTGGTAGTAACAAATATTTCTTCACGTGGAATACCCGAATCACGGATCGCTTTTCCGATTTCAACTTCATTCCCATGAAGAGCAGCTGTATCAATATGGCGGTAACCCACTCTCAAAGCATGAAGAACCGACTTATATGCTTTGGGACCAGGAAGACCATAAGTACCGATAGCAAGGGCAGGAATTTTTGCACCTGTATTCAATATATAACGGGGAACTGACGACATTGATGTAAAAATCATTAGGATTGCTGAGTTATATAGGTAGCTTATTTACTAAATGCAAGATGTGTCAAGTCGCTGTATACTTAGGGTATATAGGAGTAAGGTCTACTACAAGCTCGCACATATTCGTTGCTTAAGCAATTGACTATAGTTTCAACTCGATTTGACAATTAAACGACTCAATATCTTCAAGGTATATAACTGTCGATTGCTATAAACAGCTTTGTCTTCTCTCGAGCGTTTTTGTTCTAAGTCGTTGGTCGACCCTATCTGCGGATATCTGCGAGATGTAATGGCCAGCCAAGACATGTCGATATGTATGTTCAAAAAGTTGCTAGACTCATTGTCAAGTTAGCATTGCAAAATAGAAATATTATAACGTTTAAATACTCGTATTGTTTCCAGTAGTTTCATCAGGGTCACGGGCTGGATGTACTTGCTACCAATATGTTATATCTAAACTCTAGACCGGTCCTTGCAGTATGCTGACATTTAACAACAGGTTGCCGCATTATCCCTGCACCGGCAAGGCGTGTACAATATATGGATTACGGATCAAAAGTGGTGACAAACATATAAATTACCAAATTATTTTCGACTACAACAGTTCCTACCCCACTGTAAATCTTGACTATATATCTTTAATTTAGCTATTTGCTAATTAGATCTCTCAAGGTCGCTGCTCCGGACTAGTAATCGTCCACCGGACTATTCAGTTGAAGCGCATAGTCAAGTTTGATAAAACCAAGTATCGTATGGGACTTCTCTAGAGACCAATAATGTTGCCAATAGATGTGATTTCCAAAGCGCACTATCATAAAATCCCCGTTTAAGAACATTAGTGTATGTTACAGATCAAGTTATGATTTAAACTACATCATATTTACTTAGTATCAATATTGTCATGAAAACAGTTCGCTGCAGGCCATGGGTTAACCAAGCGAGCAACTCGAGGTTCAGACTGTTTGATTGTAGCTAGATCCTCTTCATCTAGTTTGATGAGCTCAAGATTATCACTAATGTGAGAAGGGTTAAGAGACTTGAAAAGAGCAACAGTTCCACGATGAAGTGCCCATGAGATACACACTCTGGCAATTGGAACATCATGCTTTTTGGCAACTACAGTCAAAATAGGGCAGAGAAGGGACTTGCCTTTGCCAATAGTACAGTATGATGCTGTGAGAATACCATACTTCTTATTAGCTTCCAGCAGCCTAGGTTGAGCCAAATTCGGGTGAAGCTCTACCTGATTAACAGCAGGTACTGTGGTAACTCTCTTATCTTCCATAAGCACTTTCAAGTTGACGGTGTCGAAATTGGAAATACCAATAGCCTTGACCTTATCCTGTGGAAGTTTTTGCATTTGAAGATAGCCGTCAATGAAAGTAATACTGCCATCAAGGGACGTACCATCCTGCTGGATAGGAACTGGAAATTCCATCAAATACAAATCAATGTACTCAGTATCAAGCTTCTTCAGCGAGGCATCGCAAGCAGCCCTAATATCATGAAAATCAGTCGGTTGGAACTTCGTAGTGACAAATATCTCCTCACGGGGAATACCAGAGTCACGAATGGCTTTACCGACCTCTTCCTCGTTGCCGTATGATGCGGATGTGTCGACATGTCGATATCCGACCTTAAGAGCGTGGAGCACAGAATTGTAAGCGTTAATACCCTCGGAGCCATAGGTTCCAATTACAATCCCAGGTATCTTTGCACCAGTGTTGAGTGAGTAGTAGACAGAAGCAGCCATGATGAGAAAATATAATGGGGCAAATGCGTGAATATTTGGCCTTTTATAGGAAGAAAGTTATGAGCATGGTCACAGCTGCAGCGGCCATGCACATGCACAGTCAACAGCTTGGGCATGGGTTCTTAAAGGCGGTAACAAGCTACTACTATAGATCATTTACTACCAGCAACGTCTTTCAGCTGTGAAAATTAATTTGTAATATTACTCGCAAGAACTACTGAGAACTTCTATTGGTGTGTTATAACCGCCGATTGAAGAAGAAGCCTAGGGAGCTGTGTGCTGGCATCAAGGCGTTATTTCTGCAGCGCTTAACTGAAGCAAAATGTGGTCTCAAGGGTTTAATCAGATGTGCTTACGAGGAAGGATCTTAGATCGCAGGATCTATTATCCCTACTGTGATAAAGAAACGCCAATAGCTAGACAGTTCTATGTCATATACATATAATTATACCAATTACAGAAGGTCATGTAGATTTTTAACAGAAAAAGCCTCCATATTCGAAACGTTTCAGAGTATACACAGATGCGATCTGACCAAGATTTCGAGTTAGTGTATATCATCACCGCTTCCCCGAGTCCTGGTTCGAAAATTCTAATGATAATATATCTAAGGATATACAACCCTTCTGTATCCGTTGAAATTGTACTAGATCCTTACGATAGACTACTTGCAGTCACCGTTGTCATGATAGATGTTTACCTGAGGCTGGGGGTTTACCAAACGCACAACATTCTTCTGCAGTTCAGCGATAGCAGCTAGGTCCTCCTCATCTGACTTTGAGGTTCTCCAATACGAGCAGGTATGACGGACTTTACAAGGGCGACTGTTTCACGTTGAATAACCCACGACAGCAATTTTAGAAACCGAAACTCCATGCATGCTTCATCACTGAACCATACCTCTTGTTCGTCTCAAGAAGTTTAGGCTGGACCAATCAAGTCGAACTTCATCCGGTTCACGGCTGGTACCACGTTCACTATCTCATTTGTTGAAAACAAGAATGCCTCTAAAAGTTCTTCGGATCATTTTTTGCGCAGGGTGTCTGCTTTCATGCAGCTGTCTGGAGCACTCGTATTAATACATTATTTGTATTAGGCTGTATATGAAAAATAAAACATTTGAAAATTAGATTGTGTTTGCCTTTTAAAATGAATCGGTATCTGATATTTAGGATTTGACGTGTTTCCGACTCTAATACCCAGGGTATTATATTGCAGCAGCTTGAATGTAGGGATAACATAAACAATGAGCTCATATTTCAGCATATAATTGCATAATATTTCACAATATAGGTTTCGAGTACTTTATAAAGCAAACTAGAACTAGGTATGTTTTCTAATACACAAAAGTCTCTGAATCGCTCATTCAAGTCACGCAACCTTAGTGCAGCATGCCGCATTTTTTTTGACAATGTGTCTCGATGCATACATATCTAAAAACTAAATCCTATAATTCGATAAAATATTTAAATTTAAATTTCAGTAACCAAAGTATTGCGGATAAGTGGATTATTGCTCTTGCCCACTATTATTTGCACGTTGTAAAGTGACAGATCCCCAAGCACCAATTGGAAAAAGAGTTATACACTTAAGCATACATTGGAAGGGCATGGAACTCATAGCAATTCTGATATCAACATACGGGTTTCCATATTGTTGAGTAAGTGTCCCATAGTTTGACATGGCTATTCCATCGATTGATATTACTTGAATAACTTACCAACAAAAATTAGCTCCCAAATATATGTTTTATACAGAATTATCTATAAATAACTTTGATATAGCTTACAATGATATCGCCTGAACCCAAATGTGTCGTTTTTGCTGGGTTTCATGTAGATAAGAAAGCATTGAAATCAATAATTGGCACACAACGAGTTAAATTCATCTGTCTAGTTATTTATATAACTAAATATTTTAGATTTAAAATAACGAGTAAATAGATGGAGCGTGCATACCATGACTTTATTTAGTATCGACATCATCATGGAAACAGTTAGCGCTAGGCCAAGGGTTAACAATACGAATGACAGTCTTACCCAACCCGGCAATCTCAGCCATGTCCTCATCGTCCAACTTGAAGACCTTGAGGTTTTCCTCAATACGAGCAGGAGTGACAGACTTGACAAGGGGAACTGTGCCTTGCTGAAGTGCCCAAGCGACAGCTACATTTGAGGCAGAAATCCCATGCTTCTTCGCGATCTTATCCACAGAAACATTCTTAAAGATGTCACCACGAGCAAGAGAGGAGTAAGCCTGAGTAATGATACCATGTTTCTTGTGGAAATCAATCAGCTTTTGCTGTACAAGATGAGGGTGTCTCTCGATCTGGTTGGCAGCAGGAACAACACTGAACCTCTTATCCTCGAAAAGAGTCTTGAAGTTAACGGTATCAAAATTAGAAACACCGATAGCCTTGACCTTATCCTTAGGCAAGTCTTGCATCTGAATATAAGCATCATTGACAGTGATTGTAGGATCGGGTGTCTGAAGATCATTCAGCAGAGGGATAGGGAAGTGCATCAAGTACAAGTCAATGTAACCGATATTGAGGTTATTGAAAGACTTATCAAAAGCAGCCTTGACGTCATGGAAGTCACACAAGTTCAACTTAGTAGTGACAAAGATTTCCTCACGAGGAATGCCAGAGTCATGAATAGCCTGTCCAATTTCAGTCTCATTCTGATAATAGGCGGCAGTGTCAATATGACGATAGCCCACCTTAAGAGCATGAAGGACAGCCTTATAGGCCTCAGGGCCCGGAACATCATATGTTCCGAATGAGATGGCAGGCATCTTAGCACCGGTGTTGAGGGTCAAACTGGAGGGAACGGTCATTGAAGTGAATTCGATGGATTGGATGGTAATGATTGAGGAATTACCACCCATTTTATAGTCAAAGAGGATATCTGTGATGATTAAAGGTGCAGTGTTCAAAGACAATGTAATGCCAAGAGAACATTGCATATAGTTGATCAGTTTCTTGGCAGACCGAAAAAGTCTTATGGGAACCAAGATGCAACTTGACTATAGACAAATTGTGTGGATTTGACATTGAGGAGATATGATATATGTGTTTACTCGTTTACTTTGCAATTTTTAACATTAAACTCAATCTTTGACGTCAAATTGTGTTATTCCTCAATGATGCATGCATGATTTATAACTGGAAGTTATCGATCTCGTGCATATGCCATCAGTGGCAATTAATCGTTGTATTGCCATTAATTGGTGTCAAATTGAATTTGTTTTAGACATTGACAATAAGTTGATATACTTCAAGACTATTGTCGTTTTTATTACTTCCAGATTATGTCTGGAAGAGACTTTAACCGTCGTATAATCATATACTGTCACGTACTGCCAAGACAATGGTGCAGGAAATCCCGATCGGTTGCAGTCTTGGCGATCGATCGTGTCTCTCAAGAACTTGTTTCTTATTCTTCTGTTGGAGAGGCTGATATCCTTTAAAGAGACGGTGAGCCAAGTGATATACATGTTTATTCCTTTATGGTCAAAGTTGTAGATGAGACAAGCTTTACAGAGTTTCGATATTTGGTATTCTCACGATTCTTATTTGAGAGATCCGTAGGCCTCACAACATTTTGGGGCATTATAAATACCAGCAAAGTCAGCCATTGCCATCAATGTGTTTAAAAGATTCCAGCAATTTCTATCTAAGTCACATATGATTTCTATGCAGAACATTTTGCTAGTTGATAACTAGCATCTATCTAAGAGTGTTTTCGAAACAATTTCGAAGATTTTGCGTAAGATGATCACAATACCGCTTTCGCTTTCCACTTATACTTTCATCAACTTATGTCTGTTGATCGACTTCCTTATAACGTATTGAACGATGATTACGACGAATGTTACAGTAATGATCAACCATGCCCATAACAAGTCGCTTTCTATCTCCAAGTTTTTAATCTCAGGGATTCGTGTTAGGTTATATTACATGATCTGACATATTTAACCAATATCATCGAAACATCTCTACAAACCTTCCGTCAAAAGATTAGGAATTATGAGCTAGTCCACCTACTTAGCATCGATGTTATTGTGATGCCAGTTCGCATCTGGCCATGGGTTGACCAAACGAACAATGTCTTTTTGCATCTCAGCAATAGTGGCTAAGTCGTCTTCATCTAACTGAATGATCTTAAGGTTCTCCTCGATACGACCAGGATTCACAGACTTCACAAGCGCCACTGTCCCGCGTTGAACAGCCCATGACACAGCTACATTGGAAACAGAGACCCCATGCTTTTCAGCAACTTTAATAAGAGTTGGGTTGTTGAACGCGTGGCCCTTGGCTAGGGTAGAATACGCTTCAGTGACCAAACCATGCTTCTTATTTGCCTCAAGAAGTCTTGGCTGCGCAAGATTTGGATGGAGCTCGACCTGATTGACCGCTGGAACAACATATACTCTTGGATCGTCAAGGAGAATCTTCAAGTTAACTGTGTCAAAGTTACATACACCAATGGCTTTGACTTGATCTTTGGGCAACTCTTGCATTTGGACATAAGCATCACTGAATGTTATGCTATGGTCAAGGGTCATGAAATCTTCCAGGATAGGAACGGGGAAATGCATCAAATACAGATCAATGTACCCAACATTGAGATTATTGAGAGATACCTCAAAAGCACCTCTCACATCATGGAAGCTTTTGGTATGAAGCTTGGTGGTGACAAAGATCTCCTCACGAGGAACACCAGAATCACGAATAGCTCTACCAACTTCAACTTCATTACCGTAGTGTGCAGCTGTATCAACATGACGGTAACCAACCTTCAAAGCGTGCAGGACAGACTTATAGGCATCAGGACCAGGAACAGCAAAAGTTCCAATGGCAATACCTGGAATATTAGCACCAGTGTTCAAAGTATAGTTGGGAATATGAGACATGTCTGAGGTTTATAAGGAAGCGATGATGTTGTTAGTATGCTTATTGGCATATGGTGGCGCCGCTGGTTAATGTGGAGAAGGTAGCATGGACTTATGCATGGGCAAGGGTATTTAGATGAATGCTTAAACAAACAGCTGATCTTATCTCAATCAAGTCGAAGGCCACTGCTTATTTCTCTGAGAACTCTTGTACACAAGATAATATATCACAAATTGACAATAGTGATACCTGTCAGAGGTTGTACTAGCTCCTTTATCTTAAACTATTTAGTGTCATAGTCGTCATGGAAACAGTTAGAGTGAGGCCAGGAGTTAACCAAACGGACAACATCTTTCTGAAGTTCACCGATAGCAGCCAGATCCTCATCATCTAACTTGATAATCTTGAGGTTCTCCTCAATACGAGCAGGGGTTACAGACTTGACAAGAGCAATAGTTTGACGCTGGATAGCCCAAGAGATCGCCACGTTGGACACGGAAACTCCGTGTTTCTTAGCAATTTTGACAAGAACAGGGTTGTTAATAGCCTGGCCCTTTGCTAGGGTAGAGTAAGCAGTGGTGACCATACCGTACATCTTATTAGCTGCAAGCAATTTGGGCTGGGCCAAGTTGGGGTGAAGCTCAATTTGATTGACTGCAGGAATAACATGTACTCTCTTATCATTCATAAGAAACTTCAAGTTGACAGTATCGAAATTGGAAATACCAATAGCTCTAACCTTGTCCTTAGGGAGGTCTTGCATCTGAACATAACCCTCAGTGAATGTGACACTGAAATCAAGAGTTTCACAGTCTTCCAAGAGAGGAACAGGGAAGTGCATCAAGTACAAATCAAGGTAACCAATGTTCAGATTTTTGAAAGAACCCTCAAAGGCAGTCTTGATATCTCTGAAATCCTTGGGGTGAAGCTTGGTGGTAACAAAGATCTCTTCACGAGGAATACCGGAGTCCCGTATAGCCTGACCAACTTCAGTTTCGTTACCATAGTAGGATGCAGTATCAATATGGCGATAACCAACTTTGAGAGCATGGAGAACCGAGGAGTAAGCCTCAGGTCCAGCAGCGGCATAGGTACCGAAGGCAAGAGCAGGAATTTTAGCACCGGTGTTGAGAGTGAAACTAGGAATTGAAACCATTGAGACAATGTTGATAGTATTCAAGAGGGGGATGATTGGTTTATATAGCTTAAGGATATGGGTGGTCAGAGTGCTGGATGCATAAAAGCACAGCGAAATTACACACCTTGATGCATGTGTACCATGGGCAATGCATATATTACTTGCAAATATCGAAACCTTGATATATTGAAACAGGCATGTGAAAATAATAAATCACATCAAAATACCATGTTAAATGTATTTGCTTCATATTCTGATACGTGCTTGCTAGCTTTAGGAGCTATTAATGCTAGTACTACGCAGATCTACCTGTTGCCCAGGTAACTATTGCGGTACATATGCTATTGATAATACCGACATTATGCTTATTGACGTTACACAACTTTAAGGTAGCCAAATGTTGTGGAAGTTGATAGCATTGGTAGCAATAGTTATAAGGATCGTTTAATGATGTTTTTCAGTAGCAAGAGCTCATACTAAAGCGAAAAATAAATGACCACCTGCAAAAGTCTAGAGTGCTCTTTACAGCAATCTAGAACAGCCAGATGCAACGAGACACGTTGGAAAGATGACCTTTAGGGCACACATACTACTGGAATAAATACTAGAATAAAGGAACAACTAGTTTTGACATGAACATTTAGTAGCTCCTTTCCCATGAAAAGCATATATTGCCCTTCTTAGTTAGAATTTTAAAATGCTACGTCTTTAGATATGTTCTAGCAAGAAGACTCAATTGCAGCCGATGTGGACTACCTCTTATGCACATAGAGGTGCTCAACCCACATCAAAATCACTAATCCGCTACTTAGTAGTATGCCCTTGGCTCGTGTCACCTGCACAGGACATCCGGAAGTTGTATTAATATTTCTAATCTAGAGTTTTATTGCATGCCAATTTGTGAAGGCACTTATTTCATAGGGTTTCTCTGGAATCCGTTACAACCGGTAATCTTGAGTTCGTGCTGGAGGTGGTAACCAGCTGAGACTGGGTCGCATGATGCTGATCACATCAGACATTCCCAGGTACCTCGCTGTGGCGCAATGTAAGTAAACTGTATGTTGTGATCTTAGTTGATATGTGTGGGGTAGTTTTAATCACCTATTATAGTCTATTTTAATTCAATTGGTAAAGGTTGCCGATACATATACCAGAGTTAGTTCTGCTAACCACATCGAGGTCCGTCGTTGGTCAAGGCTATCCTGCTGGTCTCTGAGGCTTACTTAGCCTAGCCACCACATGATGGACCTTGAACAGGAGTTCCGATCATGCTCACTATTAAATCTTACCGAGGCAGCATCTACACTGAGCCATGATATAATTGTACGTCCTAGTGGTCCTTGGATGATACCTGAAAGCTTACCGGTATGGATAAATCCTCCAAAGGGTGATATGGTTTCAGTTGACATAGGTGGATCTACGTTCCGAGTAGGGTTGGTACAGTTCCCCAGCCTTAAAATAATTCATTTGCATACCTCATTGATCCCTACAGAAATCAAGGATCAAGATATTATCGCATGGGTAGCACACCAGCTGGAGGCATACCAGCAGGAGCTGCTGCACCTGATGGGAAGTGTACAGGTGCCACTTGCCGTTTCTTGGGCCTTTCCATTAGTTGCAGGCTGCATCCAAAAGATGGGAAAAGGATTCAATTCGAAATATGAAGGCCAAAATTTGAAGCAGGTACTCAATTCTGCGTTACTGGCCAACGGCGTCTCATGCCTGCAGGTAGTTTCTGCTGTACAAGATGGAACAGCATCACTCATTGCTGAACGCTTGATTGACCCCAAATGTCTACTGTCTATCACCTGGGGAACTGGAATAAACATTAGTTTTATCAGTGAGAAAGGACCTTGTATCAATACTGAGATTTCCATGATCGGCAAGCCAGGGTACGGCCATGGAATTTTTGGTAGAACAACGATTGACGATATCATCGATCAACAGGTGGCCGTGCCCGGTTTTCAGCCCTTCGAAACCTTGGTGGGTGGAATCTATCTGCCTGAGATTGTTCGGTTGCTAACTAAAACAAATGATTCAATTGATGCCAATGAATTATGGCGGATTCTCGAAACAGGTGGCCCACTTTACGACATTGTGGATGCAGTTATTGACAGAGCTGTGAGATATGTTGCTGTTGCACTTATCGCAGTTGCTAAAAGTGCCGGAGCAGTTGAGGCGGTCGTTGCATACACCGGGGGAGTGATATTTCAAAAAGTGGTCCGAGATCGATTGGAGGTCTATCTCAAGGAACTTGGCAGAGTGGGACCACGTATTTATTTAAGACCTCAACTAAATGGACCTGAACTAGGAGCTGCGGCAGTGGGCCTTGTAACATTAAGAGAAACTTCAATGTGTAAACCTTTCTAATCTAAGTCTATACAAATACTCCTTAGAGAGTCAACTAATAAATGCATAAAAGAAATAAAGAGCCATAATTTACAAGCGAATCGCTGCAATGCCAATAAGAACAACTGCAATGGTGGCCAATGTGGCCCATCTCCAGTCAATGTTGCCGTTTTGTATCTGGTTATCAGCATCTGCAGCGTTTGTAGCACGCTCAGCAACAGCAGCCAACTCGGCCTCACGGAGGGGAGCCTTGTTGATAGCATCAATAATTTGTTGTGTATTTGGGACTCCGGACGGAGCACCGCTATCAGTGGAGACTTGCGCGGCCTCTACAAGATGAGGGAAATTCTCTCGGAACACTTCGTTTTGTAGGTTCCATAACTGAGACTTGCGTGCAAGTATGGTACGGCTACTGACGCTTGATGCGATGCTTCCTGTTGTTTGCTCTTCACCCACCATGAAGCTCAAGAGGCCAACAAGAATGGTACTGACACTCCAAGCAGGGTTCCAAGTCTTGGGATGGTAGTCTGAAATACTCAAACAAAGGCGGGTATTGGGCTGGAAGCGGCCACTAGGAGTGGTCATACGAATTGATGGGGGCTGGAAGGGATACTCTGGGGGAAATACTAGAGATCCCAAGTATTGACCGCCGGCATAAGGAGTATCTGGGGGACCAGTAATAACATAGTGCCAATGCAAGATATTGCTCTCACTTGGATGCGCCTCAATATAGGGAGGTGGCGATTCCTGTAGAGCCTTGTATTCCTTGGTCAGTCGCTTTTGCGCCGTTCTGGTGGCCATTTAATTTGGGGATCTCGGGAGAGAGGCAACGGTGGGTTTGGAAAACAGTGCCGGGTCTACAGTTGCGTTATCTTTGTAGTAATCTGAACAACACACAGAGCGATCGATCACCCAGTGGGGCAAGTATCAGGGTAAGGGTAGAGGTTCTAGTCGTCACCACCGGTTTCTTTTCAGTGATTCTATCAAGTTTGTAACGCAACAAAAATGGAAGCAAGATAATCACCATTCTCTAGTTGAACAGCTATATACATATTTGGATTCATACTATCGTCAATCAATCAATAAGTTATCGCGTTGTCTCAAAATACCGCGTCCCGTCATCGCTTCTAATCTTATTCTGAGACATCAAGTGCCTTAATGGCATCAACCGTTTGCACACTAAGCTGGAGTATCGTTTTCTAGGCCGAGTCCACTAGGGTGCCACATGGTAAATAAACAGCCGAAGAGAAGCAGACCAGATCGGTTTTGATCAAAATATTGTATCATCAGTATTATTACACATAAATAAGATTTATTACTACTTCAGCAACCACTATTTAATTAGGCTTCTGTCAACTGCCTCTCCGCGCCCTGCTTACCCATCCATCCGGACGGTCTTAAAACACAACCCAGCACTCACAGCCAGAGCGCTGACAATATCTTATCCATCCCTCACAAGCCCCAGCTTTAAAAGATGGCTTTTTGGAACCTTGGTGGGTTCCATACCGCATCTGCAGTGGATAGGGTGTTGGAGAAGGAAAACCATACGTTAAGAGATGTGCTAGAGGCTGAAGATGTCATTCAGGAGGTTCTTGCCCCCAACGCAAAGCTCACAGAGTACCTGCGCCAGCCAAACATTATTTCTCAATTAGTGGACATTGTTACGGAATTAGATGACATTAAAGAACACAAATCAGTTGTTGAGTCTGAGCATCATCCAGATGATGGTAATAATGCAAAAGACGAACCTTCAGAGATGTCTTTGACAGCTACGACCTTAACTGCCAACAAGGAGGATACTGAACATGATCAAGACGATGATGAAAAAGCAGAGCCCACCAAGTCGACTAGACCAACCTCCTCATTTGTAGGAGACAACGATAATGAGAAGTTAGGGCATTCTGAGCTCGATGATATCGCCGAAATAGAGGAGGTCGAAGAAGATGAGGCGGCGCAGTCAAAACCGTCACAGGTGGCTGATATTGAGAATCGCTCAGACACTTCTGATGCCTCTGATGCTTCTGTTGATGCTTCCGATGATGAGGAGGATGAGGACGAAGATGAACTGGTCCTTAGAAAATTGGCGGCTGAAATCTTATCGGCAGATGTTTGGAGCATTCTTGATGCCCTTATTACAAACAAACAAGCCGTGGACAAGCTATGGACTGTGCTGGACACGCCAGAGCCCGAAGATCTCACTGGTACCGCCCTCGTCCGCTTTAAACTGCGCTTGAGTAACTTTACCAAGATCATTGAAAGCTTACTTGAAAAGCGTACTGATCAGACTCTTGATTACATGCGTGGACTTTCTGATTTGGCCGATATGTTCATGAATCATGTGGACAACCCTCCTCTAGTCGACCTCCTTCTCAAAATGATCTCTACTGACCATCCTGATAACCCCACCGGTATTCTCGATGTATTATACCAGCAACGGTTAATCCCGAAAATGATATCCCGTCTGTCACCGGATGTCCATCATAGTGAGCAAATGGCCGTAGGCGATTTTCTCAAAGCATTTGTGACCATGTCCGGGCCCAATAACAAGGGTGACAACTGTTCCATCGGCCCTAACGAGCTCAGCAGACAGCTTGTATCTGATGAATGTATTACCGAGCTAATTCGTCTCATGTTATTTGGTGGTCCTGCGATGTGTATTGCCGTTGGTGTAATCATTGAAATCATTCGCAAAAACAATTCTGACTACGACATGGTTCAGGTAGTATATACCACACTCGAGTCTCATCCCCCGGGCCTACGTGATTCTATTTACCTTGGAGGCATGCTTAAACATTTTGCCAATGCCATTCCAGAATTTCAAAAGATGCTCACTACTCGGCGACCTGCCGATATGGCCATGCCATTTGGAAACATCGAACCGTTGGGTTTTGATCGTTTCCGCATTTGTGAGCTGTATGCAGAGCTCTTGCACTGCTCTAACATGGTTCTCCTCAATGACCCTCGCGGTGAAAAGATCAGTCATGCTCGTGATATTGAGCGTGAGCGTGTTCACCATGGCCGTGAGGACTTGGTTCACGAAAATGGTTCTCAGGGTTCAGAAACTTCTGAAAGTGATAACACAGATCCCAGACGCCTTGTTGTGGGATCTGAGCCACAGGATCCACCATCTCCTCCTGCAGAGCGGGTAAGTGATGGTGTCACAAGCGTATCTGAGGTCATTCCCCAGTCGCCGCCTTCACCCAATGACATGCAGGTCGACTCCCCTCCCAAGCCAGAAACAGAAACAGATTCCCTTACTGGTGATGCTCTTGTACAGGCATTAGAGGAACAAGAAAAAGCAGTGAGAAATGCTCCTGTTGTCGGTGATTTGCTCAAGTTGGCTCTTGACGATAGTGGGTGCATAAGCATGGTGTTCAATATGTTATTTCAATTTCCCTGGAACAATTTCTTGCACAATGTTGTTTTTGACATTGTACAGCAAATTTTCAATGGCTCAATGCAGGACGGGTACAACAAGTTTTTGGCTATTCATTTGTTCTCACAAGATCATATAACTGAAAGAATCATCCAAGGACAGGCAGAAAATGACCAACATGAACAGGAGCGTGGAACGCGTCTAGGCTATGTTGGTCATCTCACCCTTATCAGTGAAGAGGTAGTCAAGTTTGCTGCTGTATTCCCTCCTGAGACAGTAAGCCCCGTTGTATCAGATGCTCTTGCTAACCCTGATTGGGCACACTATGTCGGACAGACTCTGCTCAAACTCCGTGAACAGTACAACACCATTCTCGGTGGTCACAAAACGGACCTCGATGAAGAGCATGATGATGAGGACATGGTAATTGGTGTTTCCGGTGACGTTGAACGTGGCAACGAAGAGACTGAACGAATGAGCCAGCTGGAGCTGGACGATGGCAATGACCAATTCACTAGGTACATGAGCAATCAATTATCCGGGATGTCTGGTCATTTCGGATCATCTGACGAAGAGGAAGATGATGATTGGGAAAATGTCGATCAATCAAGACAACGCAGTCTCGGTTATCATGAACTGGACGGCAGCGACGATGATGACGATGATGATGACGACGACGAAGATGACGGCCTTAGTCTAATGCGCAGTCGCAGTTATAATCATTAGGCATTTTTAATAGATGTATATATGCATAGATTGATAGGCGAAAACAACAATAAACTATCGTTGCGTGTTACATACAAAAACAATCCAACCAGAGTTATACCTTTAAACTAAGTGATGATGGCTAGAACGCCTTAGCCTTACCGCGGGGACCAGCGGTGTGGTGGCGGGCAGAAGCCTTTTTAACTTCAGGGACCTCTTTTTCAATCGAGGCTGGCTCAGAACCGAGCTTTTGGCCAGTCTCCTCCTTGGGCTTGAACATACGCAAGGGCAAAGTGTCAAAGAATGTTGGCTCGGCAACATCGTCAATAGTAACAAGAAGTTCCTGAGCACCATCAACAAGGTAAACAGAGCTATCGGGGTAAACGACGAAGATTTTCTCGTTACTGAGAGTCACACGCTTCTTGCTGGTAACAACACCAAGAGGACCCTTAGCCTTAGCAACAACTTCGTCAATAATACCCTGAAGGAATGCCCGTTTACGATTGGCAGAAAGCTTAAGCAAGCCGTAATTAACAATAGTGAAAGCCAACACAACGAACACAGCCACAAACAACATGCCAGGGCGGTAACGGTTGAACAAGTAGTCACCATCTCTGAGAGTGGGGAAGCCATGACGCAAGTAAAAATCATAAATATCTCTTCCATTGCCATTGAGAATCTTGTTTACACGACCAAGACGGGAATAACGTTCTTCAGCATCGCGACCAGGGGCTTTGTCGGGATGAATGTCTCTACTCAACTTGCGGTATGCCTTTCTGATGCTTGTACCATCAGCATTGGAGGGAACGTTGAGCCAAGAGTAGAACGTAGCCTCCTCACCTAATTCACGAATAACAGCATCACGAAGATTGAAGATTTCCAGTTCTTGAGCTGTCCAAGCAGCGACAAACACTGGCAACAGCCACGCTAACCACAACTTCATTAGTCAAGGGAGAATGCCACGTCTGGTGATAGTTTTGGGTTTTATAGTGTAACAAGAGATTATGCAACAGGGAACATTAAAACAAGAATATTGCTAGAGAAAAGAGCATTTTTGCATCTGTCTGCTAGCTCAAAGGAAAATTTTGATGGCCTATACAAGGTTAAAATTATTCACCTGGACTACTAAGTTCAAGATACAGAAACAGATCTGTTGAAGTGCATTGTAGACAATAGTCTGTGCATATTAATATTTACGAATAATTTTAGGAGACTTTACGAACCTGTACAGTGAAAACAAGACAGACTACTAGTTTAGCGGTGTTTATACTCAAGCCACGTCCGCCACAAATTTATCGCCTCGCTACTTAACCGGCACATTTGCCATAATCAGCCACAACACCTTTGATACACCCTAGCCCCTGTTTTCTCCTGGGCACCGTCAACGCGTCTCACCTTTAACATCTCTTTGCAAATTTGGCGGGTGTTCTGTTGGGCCGGGCTATTCTACCAAATAGACGAACGTCTTTAGACATCACTGAAAATTTAACTATACAACGCGCGGCCCGATGTTAGTCCAAATTGCACCAACAACCGACCCAGTAACTAGGTTGCCCATAGCCGTGGTCGACAGCACTGCTCTCGGAGGAAAACTTCCAAACAAAGAAATTGTCCTAGATGCCATTTCCCAACTCCCCGAGTCTGACCATGTGGTGCTGTTTTTCGCGTCAGGGTCTCCTGCAACACCTAATATTCAATGGCTACATCAAACGTACCGCTTGTTCACCCGCACGGTCAAGAAGCGGATTCGGAAGATTTATTTGGTTCATGGTAAATGGTGGACACGGACACTTCGTAAGGTATTGGGTGGTGCACTCTCGCAGAAGTTCGTCAAGAAAATTGTTCTTGTTGAATCTTTGAGTGCTCTGGCTACCATGATAGACATTACTGTGCTCAACATATCCCCCCAAGTTTACTTGGATAATTTTGACGCAGAAGACAGTGTTACTGTCCCCAAGCATTGTGTGCCTGTGTTCGGTGCGCATTTACCGAGGGAGCCCACCAAGCTGTGGACTGATGTTCTCGGATACCTTCGTAAACAACCATCCGCTGATAGGTCTATTTTCGAACGGACTAACGGCTCACCACTTGTTTTGATACTTCGCCAGGCTTATGACCGTGGTCAAGTACTCAATTTGGCTGATTACGGGCCGCAGATATCTGTGGCTACCCTCAAACTGTATTTATTGGACCTCCCCACACCCTTGGTCCCTATATCTGCATTACCACTTCCAATTATTGATTCTAAAGATTATATCAAACAGGTGGTACGTGGCTTGAATGAACAGTCAACTTTACATTTATCAACCTTGACTAGTTGGCTATCACATGTGACTGCAAAGTTTGGATTATCAGTGAAAGACATCGCTACCAGCTTTGGACCGGCTATCACTGGTCTCTACAACCCTGGAAGAGACCATTTGGCCATCAGTGTCAGATTTACGAGAAATCTTATTGAGCATTGGCCGCTAGATACTCCTAAACCTGCTGCAGCACCCCCCTTGCCTAAGCGGACCCCACCGGCAGCGTTGGCATCACCAATTAGGACAGTGGGAACGCCATGTACGCCGAGGAAAACCTTTGGTGACGTTGGAAATTTACCTGCACCACCTCCGCAAGTGCCATTTCTCCGAGCAAAGGTTAGTTTGCGCAGCTTGCGTGGTCCTCGTGTAGCAGAGTTGTCACGGAATTATGAGCATGATAGCGATGAGATTTAGTTACGGGTTGAACCAAATTTACGTTTGCTAAACCATTCTATGGCATCGAGATTTCTATCCAGGTTGCACATCCAACCTAGTTTATTGTCTCGCCCCCCTCGGAACATGCTTGTGATCGTGCATTATTCAACAAGTTTTCGTACCCTAGCCAAGCACATGCATCACACCATATCTAACCACCACTCACGCGTGAACACGATACCATCGCCTAGGTAATCATAGCTTGCAGAGTCATATATGCAGGCTCTGCCAGCGATCGCATGGAAGAGTTTATCAAGGCTGGGCCCGCCGTAGTTGACCGCCCGGGGTCGGATACGAGCATTATTTGTTATTATCGGCACCGACAAACTAATAGTAGCATGACCATTTTTAGTATTATTGAGTGATTTTATTTACATGTACCAGTTTTGAAATTTATTTCACTGGCTAAACGGCCTTAATAACCTCTGCTATATTCCTTCGAGCGATAACGGAGTCCAACGCTTTACGAGAAATTTCAACATTTGACTTTGTCACCCCCTCAATGCTATCTTACCCCTGCCCCACATGGATGTGCATCCGAGTCCCTCCAGCGACCAATCATGTGTGGTGAGGCGATAGGCCACGCATCCACACGTTATTTAAGCTGGGGTATCCGCCCCGGGAAGAGCTCCAACCCTCGGACTACTAATTATGGTTTTGTCTAGTGTTTTAGGTTTCCCTCGTATTGGCGCCAAGCGTGAGCTTAAGAAGGCCACTGAGAGCTACTGGTCTGGTACCAGTTCCGCCGAGGAATTGCTCAAGGTCGGTAAGGAGCTTCGTGCTGCCAACTGGAAGCTCCAGAAGGAGGCCGGTGTTGATGTCATTGCTTCCAATGACTTCAGTTTCTACGACCACATTCTTGATGCTTCTCAGCTTTTCAACATCATCCCCGAGCGCTACTCTACCTCCGGCCTGAACGACCTCGACACTTTCTTCGCCATGGGTCGTGGTCTCCAGCGTCCTGCTACTGAGTCTTCCCCTGCTGTCGATGTTCCTGCTTTGGAGATGGTCAAGTGGTTCGACTCTAACTACCACTACGTCCGTCCCACCTTCTCCCACAAGACCGAGTTCAAGCTTAACGGTGCCAAGCCTGTTAACGAGTACCTCGAGGCTAAGGAGCTTGGTGTTGAGACCCGCCCTGTCCTGATTGGTCCTGTTTCCCTCCTTGCCCTCGGTAAGGCTGACAAGGACTCTCTTGACCTCCAGCCTATCACTCTTCTTGAGAAGCTCCTCCCCGTTTACGCTGAGGCTCTCCAGAAGCTTGTTGACGCTGGTGCTCAGAGCATCCAGATTGACGAGCCTGTCCTTGTTCTCGATGTCTCCGAGGAGATTGTCGGCGCCTACAAGAAGGCTTACGACTTCCTTGCTGAGAAGGTCCCTGCTGCCAAGCTCATTGTCGCTACCTACTTCGGTGACGTTCGCCCTAACCTTTCCGCTCTGAAGGGTCTTCCCGTCGCTGGTTACCACTTCGACTTTGTTCGTGTTCCCGAGCAGCTCGATGCCGTCGTTGAGATCCTCTCCGACAAGCAGGTTCTCTCTGTTGGTATCATTGATGGCCGTAACATCTGGAAGGCTGACTTCGCCAAGGCTATCGCCTTTGTCGAGGAGGCTATCAAGAAGGTTGGCTCTGCTGAGCGCGTCATTGTTGCCACTTCTTCTTCTCTTCTTCACACTCCTGTCGACCTTGCTAACGAGGCCAAGCTTGACCCCGTTATCAAGGACTGGTTCGCTTTCGCTACCCAGAAGGTTGAGGAGGTTGTTGTTGTTGCCAAGGCTGTCTCTGGAGACAAGGCTGAGGTTGAGGCTGCG
Source organism: Wickerhamiella hasegawae (assembly GCA_030572535.1). NCBI lineage: Eukaryota > Fungi > Ascomycota > Dipodascomycetes > Dipodascales > Trichomonascaceae > Wickerhamiella > Wickerhamiella hasegawae. The sequence goes on from JAJLZZ010000029.1 coordinate 44,770, forward strand.
CTGGTCGCTAACGCCAAGAGCATCGAGGCTCGTTCTACTTCCGACATCACCAACGACAACTCTGTCAAGAAGCGTGTTGCTGATTTGACCGAGGCTGATGCCAAGCGTAAGTCTGTGTTCGCCAAGCGTCTTGAGGCCCAGAAGAGCCTCAACCTTCCTCTCTTCCCTACCACCACCATTGGTTCCTTCCCTCAGACCAAGGACATCCGTGTCGCTCGTCAGAAGTTCACCAAGGGTGAGATCACCGAGGAGGAGTACAACAAGTTCATTGAGGAGCAGATCCAGGAGGTTGTCAAGTTCCAGGAGGATGTTGGCCTTGATGTTCTTGTCCACGGTGAGCCCGAGCGTAACGATATGGTCCAGTACTTCGGTGAGCAGCTTAAGGGTTTTGCTTTCACCACCAACGGTTGGGTCCAGTCTTACGGTTCTCGTTACGTCCGTCCCCCTATCATTGTCGGTGACGTGTCCCGTCCTTCTCCCATGACTGTTAAGGAGTCCAAGTACGCCCAGTCCATCTCTAGCAAGCCCATGAAGGGTATGCTTACTGGCCCCGTCACTATTCTGCGTTGGTCGTTCCCCCGTAACGATGTTTCTCAGAAGGAGCAGGCTCTCCAGCTGGCTCTGGCCCTGCGTGACGAGGTCAATGATCTTGAGGCTGCTGGTGTCAACGTCATTCAGGTCGATGAGCCTGCTATCCGCGAGGGTCTTCCTCTCCGTGCTGGTGCTGAGCGTGAGGCTTACGTCCAGTGGGCCCCTGAGTCTTTCCGTATCGCCACCTCTGGTGTTGAGGATAACACTCAGATCCACTCTCACTTCTGCTACTCCGACCTTGACCCCGCCCACATCAAGGCTCTTGATGCTGATGTCGTTTCTATTGAGTTCTCCAAGAAGGATGACTCTCACTACATCCAGAACTTCTCTGATTACCCCAACCACATTGGTCTTGGTCTTTTCGATATTCACTCTCCTCGTGTTCCTCCTCAGTCTGAGTTCGAGAAGCGCATTGCCGATATTCTCGCCGTCTACCCCAAGGAGAACTTGTGGATCAACCCCGACTGTGGTCTTAAGACCCGTAAGTGGGAGGAGACCAAGAAGCAGCTCACTAACATGGTTGAGGCCGCTAAGGTCTACCGTGCTAAGTATGCTACCTCCGCTTAAGCAGGGGGCCTTTTAAAAAAACGCCAACCGTTTCAACACTTATTTAAATTCCTCAACGGATCTGTACATGAAGTATATAATCAAGTCTAATTGACTACCTAAACTTTAAACCATCAAGATGTTATAATGTGTCAATACGCTGCTTGTATTGGCTATTCTGTGAATGGATAAATAAACTACGGCGTAATCTGTGAGGTCAGATATAATTGGGATTGCCCAAACTAACAGCAAACGCTCTGTCTAATGATACTGATTTTGTTTCTGGCTTCTCTTCAGGCTCCGCAGAAGCAGCCGAGTCGTCGTTAGATTTCTCCTCACGAACATAAGAATAACCGGTAGGGCTAAATGTGGGCAATGTCTCAGCAGCCTTTAAAGCTTCAGCCAGATTGCGTGACGTGGCAAGGAGACGTGAAGAAAGAATAGAATGCACAGACGGTGCCATATAGATATTCTCGCCAACAATAAAGTACGTATCCAAGATATCGACTTCGGTAGCACTCCGGCGGTTCTGTTTGCGAATGACCCAGAGGTCCGGCTCTTGGGCAATGGCAATGACGAATGCAATACCTTTCATTGTTTGCAATTCCTTTTGTATATCTGTTCTACCTTGTAGCCGCTCATTGTACTCTGTTTGCATTTTGAGTACTTGATTATTGGATGAACGGTCATAAAACGGTGACAGTGCGAAGTAGTCTAAAACATTATCAGTACGTAGACCATACGCCTGGATCCATTCCGGTGATCTCCATTGGAGTTCATCCAACTGGATGTCTTCCATTTGATAGTGTGTTCAAGTGGATCTGTAGAACTAAAGATGGTGCACTTGTAAACTGTGGTCACGTGCAACAAGCCTATGCTAACTGACCGTTTGCGATGTGGACGGCCTTGCAAGTCACCAAGCTACTAGATTTGTTGAAACATAAAGGTTCAAAAAAGGCTTTAATTTGAGATTCAAGACTTCCAAGGCACTTGGAAGCATCGTTCACTCCAATTAAGTTTCTATTGCGACCACATCGTTTCAAGTTAGCTTGTAGTTATTCAACTCTGAGGTCTCCCCGATATTCTCCAATGTTTCAGTTACTCACAGAGGTTCATCCACCTTATTGTCCTTCTACAACCATCTATAATTGGGTATCGACGCGTACTGGCCTCCAGCTGGTGTTGATTAAGCGTCAAACCCCTGCGGTTAACGGCTATTTTGCTGTAGCTACCGAAATCACAAATGATTCAGGCTGCCCCCATACTTTGGAGCATCTTGTTTTCATGGGTTCGGAAAAGTATCCTTACAAGGGACTTCTTGATACAGTAGGAAATCAACAATTGTCCAATACGAATGCTTGGACGGGTCAGGATCAGACAGTGTATAGTCTGTCTACTGCTGGCTGGCAGGGATTCAGCACTCTGCTCCCCGTTTATTTAGATCATGTTTTACACGCCCAACTTGATGATAGCGCATGCATGACTGAAGTATACCATATTGATGGTGATGGCCAGGAGAAAGGTGTGGTGTTCAGCGAGATGCAGGGTGTTGAGAACACAAGCATCAGTCTCGTTACTGAGGCTTCTCAAAGGACATTGTTCAAGGAGGGAAGTGGTTATTTTTATAACACAGGCGGTGCCATGAAGGCTCTGCGTGTACTTAAGAACGAGACCATTCGTGAGTATCACGAGAAGCTCTACACTCCAGACAATCTTTCAGTTATTATCACCGGTGATGTTGAGCCTAATGACTTACTTGAAATTATGGAATCATTTGATGACTCTCTTAAGGAACCCAAAAACATTCCCCGCCCATTCATCGATTCTCCAAAAGATGACCCGCTTGACAAGACTATTGTAAAGGAAATCACTTTCCCAGATAAAGACGAGTCCTACGGTGAAGCTCTGATTTCTTGGATTGGCCCTGATGCTCTTGATCTCAATGGTAATACTGCCCTTCAGGTTATTGGCAGTTATTTTACTACGCAGAGCATCGGAAAGATTCAGTTAGAGCTTCTTAATGTTGATGATCCTCTTGGTACTGAGGTTTCGACATACGAAGATGACTACATGAAGTCTGTATTTAACCTCTCATTGAGCGGTATTCCCACCGAGAAGCTTGAAAAGGTAGATGAGGAAATTATGCGTGTCATTAAAAAGAATTCTACTGCTGATGCTATCGACATGAGCCTCATTCGCGATTCCATTGAGCGTAAACGTGACAAGTTTGTTTTGAGTGCTGATACTGATCCAACTATTTTTGCCTACATTGCTATCGATGCGTTCCTTTATGGCAAAAAGGATGGTAGTACGCTGAAGGAGTGGACCCAGAATCTTGATGAATATGAAGCTTTGAAGGAGTGGTCTTCTGAGCAATGGGCCGAATTCATTTCGACCTATCTCGTCAACAACCATCATGTTACCATTTTGGGCCGGCCTAGTGCGCAGAATTATCGTGATTTGAAACAAGCAAAAAGTGCCAGGCTTGAGGAAATCAAGAAGAACTACGACCTGAAAGAATTAGGGGAGCAGCTTGAAGCTGCCAAAGCTTTGAACGACACGCCCATTCCTGCTAGTGTTCTAAACTCGTTCCCCACTCCTGATGTGGAACGCATTAAGCTCATCACGACTTCCTCAGCTTCTACATCTCCTCTACCTGGGCTACCTTTAAACACGGAGCTGCAGAGATTTATTGAAAGTGATATACCTAAGGATTTTGGATTAAATGTTCATTTTGAGGCATACAATTCTGAGTTTGTAACAGTGAAACTTTTCATGTCTTCCGAAGCAATTGATCAGGCTTACCTGCCGTACATTGATACCCTGCTCTCTGAGTCCTTCTCCATGCCTATGAAACTTGATGATGGAACTGTTCTCAGTCATGAGGAGGTGGGTGCTGAAATAAAGCGAGATACGTTGGTTAGTTCTATCTCCACAAATGGAATGCTCCAGGAACTAGTCATGATCGACATTCGTACAAAACTTAAGGATTATGAGAAGGCAATCAAGTGGATTCAGCGTGCATTCTTTAATGTTGTATTTGATAAACAACGTCTCCAGATTTTTATTAACAAGCATCTGAGCAACCTGGCAGAAGACAAACGTGATGGCTCCTCTGTTCTGGCTGCATCCATTTATGAGAACACACTTATTGATAGTTCACTTCGTCGTCAGTCTGAGTCTCTCGTTACAGAAGAGTTTTTCAAAAACTTACAGGATGATATGGACAAGGTTCAGGCTGATCTTTATAAGCTTGTTGAACAGCTGTATAGACCCGAGAATGTGCGACTACTCATTTACGGTGGTATTGAATCTCTCAAATCCCCCGTTTCTTCATGGAATGAATTTTATGAGCGTCTGAACAAACGCCGTGCCTCTGATCAGCTTATGTCTGTCCCCAAGTCATGGGATAAACGCACTGAACTAGGCAAAGATCCCAAGAACCAAGCAATTCTTACTGTTGTCCCGCCTACTGAGTCGAGTTATGTTTCAGTCATTACCAAGGCACCAATTGACTTTTTCCACGAAGATTTGCCCGCCATCACTGTCCTCAATGTCTACCTTGGCGTTGCTGAGGGCCCGTTGTGGAAGGAAGTTCGCGGAGCTGGTCATGCTTATGGTGCACGCATCTACCAGAAATCAGATATGGGCCATCTTATTTGCAACTTTTACCGGGCATCAGACCCTGTGAAGGCATACGAAGCTACTAAGAAGATGATCATGGATCTAGCTTCTGGTGCCACCGCTTTTGAGGACAACCTTGTGCAGGGTGCTATTCTCTCATTGGCTGGTGCCCTCGCACTTGACCAAAGCACACAATCTACAGCAGTTATTGTGAAATATTTTGATGGTGTATTGCGTGAACGTGGTCCTGACTTTGTGAAGCACCTTATTAGCTTGACTCGTGGCGTCACCAAGGAACAGCTAAGACATGCCATTCAGAAGTATCTTGTGCCATTGTTCGAAGCGCCAACAAGTGCTGTATTTGCTGTTTGTCACCCTAGTGCTGTGAACTCATTAGACAAGTTCTTTGCTGAACAGGGCTACGAAGTTACCCGGAAAACTCTCGACATCGAGGATGTGGGATCTGATGATGAAGATGAGGAGTTTGACAGTGAGGATGGCGATAGTGAGTCAGAGACTGAAGAATCTGAAAGCGAGTGATTTTCATTTATGCATACTGATAGGTCATAATAGATAGGATAATTTACAGGAATTGTCTAGGAGAGCAAGTTTAACTGGGCATTTTCATAATCTTTCCAGTACGTTGATCTGTTATCGTTGAACAGATTTGTGAGAGCATCAACGTAAAGCGTGTGGTACTTTTCAACTTGTTCTTTTGTAGGTTTGGCCACCTTTGGAACGTCGATTGGGGCACCAACAACCAGATTGATAGGCTTACGGTAGGGCAAGATTCCCATATCATAATTGAAGATTCCCCGCGCATGGAATAATGGAATGGTGAAACCAAAACTCTTCGTCATAAACTGATGGACTGGGCCCATGATTCCATCTGGCTTTGCTTGTTGATAGATGTCGTTCTCACCAAATGCAATGATGGGGACAAGACTTGCACCAGTTTGCAATGCAATTTTCACGAATCCATAACGAGATTTGAGAATAAGGTCCATTCTTCCAGGCTCAGCACGTAGACTTTCGCGGGCACCACCCAATACTATGCATATGGGGTTATTGTTGCGCAGTAAGTTTAAGCAACTACTTCTCGAAACCATGGCTGTACCCATTGCCAATAGGTATTCCCGATAGAAAGGGATGTAGAAATTGTTTTGTAATGTTAACAAGCGGACAGGAATACCAGGGAACAGCTTGGACCAGCCAGCACCTTCCGTGGAAATTCCTCCTAATGCACCCATGCCAATGATACCGTGCGGGTGATAACCAAATAAATAACGCTTACCAGTAGGCTTGGCTAATGGCACAGGGCGTAAAGTGAAAAGATAATACCACCATATCAAAACCTTCCACCATGTCAGGAGCCATGAGGTCCACCGTGCTTTGGATACTTCATGTGAAGGGAGAATCTCAAAGCATGGTGCTAAATCAGCTGTCTTGTGTATGGTGATCGGAAAGTAATTAGCAAATTGTCTCCACCACCAAGCATTGCGACTCATGGTTTGAAATGGGCTCAATACTGTTCCTCCACTTGGTCTTGGATCCAAAAACATAAATACGATATAAATGAACAGAGGAGTCCACAAGCTTTGCACTGCACAGCATAAAAAGAACAGTGAAACAAACAATGGTAATGCTATGACATGGAATACCATGACCAGCATTTGTAGTCGTTTTGTTGTTGAGGTATTTAATGCAACATTCACCATTGTGGGCTTTGATGCAACAAACTGGGTCGTGATCAAGATAAATTGATAGCGGGGTGCCCGGGAGTGTACTGTGGATCAGGATCCAGGGTTAGGGGCAAAGTGGTTTCTGAAGCCATAGCAGTACTCGAGGGGAACCTTTTGAAGTGTATGCTATGTATAAATTGAAATCAGAGTAATTTGAACGACAGTTTAAATAAACGACACCTCTAACTATAGTTCCATATGCAAAAGGGCATATTGCCATTCTACTTCTCCTCATTTTAACATCTTGGTAAATAATGCCCTTGCCCTGATATCGAGAGGTGACAATGCTTAGTCCTAAACGAGTGGGATTTGTGAAATTTCAGTTTGTTGGAAAGACTACACAAATGTTGAGATCCTTGACCAGCAGAACAGTTACACAAAACTTCACTAGAAGTTACTCACAGCTTCAGAAAGCTAGAGCTGCCACCAGAGCCGAGCTCCAGCCATCTGAGCACGTCCCAGACGTTGAGGCCTTCCTTTCAAAAATCGGCCGTAACATGAAGCAGCACAGTGGCCAGTTTGAGACCTGGAACGACTTGGTTAGCGTTTCTTCCAAAGATCTCAAGGAGAAAGGTATTGACACAAGAGACCGTCGCTATTTATTGGGATGGCTTGAACGTTACAAGAATGGTGCTGACCTGGAGACCTACAATAGAGGTACCAAGAAATGGGGAGGTGAGCGTAACCGCCGCGCTGAAAGAGCCGCTTTCTTTGGTCGCAAGAAGGCTGAGGAACGCAAGTAAGTGCCTTTCATTCCTGATTATACGAAAACAAATGGACTGCTCTGGTTTGTCGTGAAAACCCTGTATATAAAGTGCATCTAATCTAAAATCTATTTTGAAGAAACATCATCATCTTAATTTCTAACAGTCCTGCTTTCTATTCAAATATTAGGATCAGTGTTGGTGATCATGTACTCTTTCAGTCTCTGAGCTTCATCAGCCATATCCTCCATGGTTCTATTTTGGCGACTGTCGTGATCCACACCCTCACCAGAGCTCTCTCTCATACGTTTGTAGGCACCCTCAATATCATTCGTAGCCAGCATTTTATAAATATCATCAACATCCGGCAAGTCATTGAGACGCCGAGGAATAATATGACAGTGGACATGAGCCACCGATTGACCGGCAAGTGGTCCATCTTGGATTGCAATATTGAGTGCATCAGCACCGTAGTATTTTTCAATTGTGCGGGATACGGACCGTACAGCTAAGAAGAGGTCAGAAACCTCCTCAGTGGATAACTGCGAAAACCGTGCCACAGGGCGTATAGGGCAAACTAAAACATGACCAGGTAGCAAGGGTCGCAAATTTACAATACTGTAGGACTTCGTAGTTAGGTAGAACACCTGTTTACTCACATTATGACCACCAAATGTGATCCCGGATGGTGAAGGCATTGGTGAAGGAGGACTAAGCCAAATCTGGGGAAATGGTTTCCGAGCTAAAATAGGATACCGATTTGATGCACACGGATAAAAGCTTATTCAAATTCACACAATGGGGGTATTATTGCTACAAGACGTTTTAAATATATATTTATACGCAATCGTCAATAGGCTCAAAACACCATAATTGTCGTTTCTTCAAGCCACAACGCTATATCAAGCTAATGATGGGTAGATTGGTGTTCTGCCGTTTCCAATAATTGTTTCAAAACTGTTTCGAGCTTGGTTGTACCTTTACGCAGTTCATCAGCCTTACCTACATTGATGGAACCATCATTGATACCATCAAAGAGAGCAATTAACGCAGGCGGGTTTGGAACACCCGTTTTCTCCAAAATTGCTTCCCATTGGTCTCTTGGAGGAATAATGGTCTTTACTGGTTTACCAATCAAGTTAGAAAATGCGCGTGCATAGTCATTAGGACTAAGATCGTCACTTTTCACTTCAACAATGTAGATTCCGGAGTGTTTCTCGAGCAGTAGATCAGCAGCTACGTTTCCAACATCAACAGTAGCCACAGAAGGGAAAGTCTTATCAGCAGGTGAATGAAAATCGAACAAGGTTCCTGTGCTGAGTACTGTGGCAATATTACGAGCATAGTTTTCGTAGAAACCCGTGGCACGAAGGAACGTAGCATTAATATTCAATTCCCTGACTGCTGTTTCAAGGAGGTGCACAGTATATAAGACAGATTTTACATCCAACTCAGCACCAAACGAAGATAGAACAACAACAGATTTAGGTTTGGTCTCACCTAGAGCTCTCTTGTACGAAGCAACAATAGCTCTGCCAGAAGCGAAATCAGGGTCTGGACCAAATTCCTGAGGCTGTAAGATAAATGCACCGTCAACGCCAGTGAATGCTTTGATGAGATTGTCAGAATTGCTCAATTCAGTGACTACAACCTCAGCACCTTTGGCCTCCCATTCAACACGAGCTTCAGGACGGCGGACAACAACACGGACCTTGTGTCCTTTTTCCAACAACTTGTTGGCAACATGACCACCTACTTTACCCGAGGCACCGGTAATTGCGTAAATCTGAGACATCGTATAATTCTTATGATGGTTGGGTATCTATCTAGTTTATATATGCATATAGCGGAAACCTTACATCGAGTGCCACCGCTTAGGCATTGCAGGTCCCAGGGGTAATTGCGGCTTTCATTGCTCCAATCATGCTTGTGATCGATGGTGTTGCCGAGGAATGTGAAATGATGCTTTGAGACTCGAATAGACGACAATTAAATGTGCAACTCAACAGAAAAGCATACATCACTGTGCAAGAGGTACCACTTCTTGGTAAACGATAGCTGTCATGATGTATTTTATACCCTCAATCTTTTATTTTATAATTATAACAGTACTTTCAAGGTCTTTTCACTCGTAATGGGATCGACATACTTTCGTTTGGCGACGTATAAGAATCCTATCCCTCATCTGCGGCTTGATGCACCAGGGTTCGGGCGTCATCTACGCCCACAGATGTTTTCTTGTGAGGTTCCAAGTTACCGAGCACAAATGGCTAAAAAATATCAATACCAGGACTATCAAGAACAAGCTTTGGCGGCGCATCAAACATTCGAAAATTCATGGCGACGGGCTCTGTTCAAATTAATCTCCCGATTAGTATCCGTCACTTGCACGCTACTAATAGCTGGGGTGTTCAGGCTCAAATCATTCATATCGATGGTTTTGAGATTTATCCACACGGTTTCTATTGGAGTTCTGGACATATACATGCAATTGATTATCTTTCTATCAAACTTACTTGATCCTGATCAAAAGAAATCTAAAACAAACGTCAAACAACTTCGACAGAGATTATGGGAAGATCGTCCTTTCCACACGGTGCCAACTATTAACAAGCAGACACAATCTAACCCAGTAGAGCCTGTGAAATCTTTCAAGGCATCAATCAAACCAGATAAGCAGAAACATAAATTGGTACTGGAGAGCAGAATTAAAAAGTTTGCTGGTTATAACAAGCTTCTCAATCGTATCAAGCCTACGAAAGCCATAGCAAAGTCATTGAAAGCACCCCAAATTGAAAAAAGCCGCATCTATTACTTCGATGCACTAGGAAGAACGTCTAGATCACAGGTCAGCCCTGTTGTACGCGCCGGTGCATTGGTTGCAAACAGCTACCCTACTCCAGTATCCGACCAAGGTTCAAAACCAAAATCTCAAAGATCGCGCTTTATGAGGTTCAGGAAGCATAATACCTATCGTCAAGACAGTGTGAGATCTACACGGTCTCTCAAGTCCACAAGTTCGCAAGCACTCATCATACCCCGAAGACGCACGAGAGCACTGTTCCACTTTCACCGTAGTAGTAAATAAAGTGCTAAGCAGCATGAATATAATACAGCCGCATGTTAAATTTTATGTAGGTACATACTCATTCTGTGTCCAATGCACTGAAGCGGTTAATTTCAACCGGCTTATCATCTTTTTGTGGTGTGGGGGGAGTTGAAGCTTGCACGGGGGTACGGCGGCCCGATCCAGAACTGGCCTCACGGCGCAACATTTGCTCCTTTTGAGCAGTGACTCTCTTTTGACGCTCACGGTCAACTTGTCTCTGCTGTTGTCTTTCACGATCGCGAAGTTCACGGCCAGCAGCACCACCACGGCCACCACCGAAGCGGTTAGCCTGGCGCTTCTCTTCCTCAACAGATTTCTGTTCACGTTCAGCTTCGATGTGAATCTGAGCCAAGGTCTTAGGGCCCTTGTCAGCCTCCTTGGTCTTCCACTGGTTCTTACGAGCATCCTCAACATCCATGATCATGAAACGAAGACGGGCGGGGAAACCAGCCGTGGTACGCCATTCGTTCATACGGTTCATGGACATACTGATAGCCTCACTGAGACCATCGTGCTCCATACGGACAGCAACAGTGATAAGAAGTTTGCAAAGAGACTCAACAATATCTTCAGTAGGTTGGTCGTTACCAAGACGAAGCAGACAGCTAATAATAATCTTACCAGAGAGAAGACCGGTCTTGTAAAGTTCACCAATGAAGCGGATCAAACCAAGACCACGACGCTTGGCCTTAACGGCAGCGTAGTACTCATCACTCATGACACCAGCCTGCTGGCCATCATCGGTGAGCGCTTCAGAAGACCAACCCTTCTCGAACTCCTGCTGACACCGGGTCAGAAGGTAGCGACGGAACAGACGAGGACCAGTCAAAGGTTTTCCTTCACCGTCAGTAATGGATTCATCATTCACATCGACAGAAATCTTGTTTGTGGTGTAAGCACAGAATGCTGCATACATAGCGGACCAGTGAGGCTCATCAACAGCCTTCTCGAATGTGAGCTCAATAACTTGACGAAGGGTGCGGCCATCAGTCTCGCGTTTGGACTGTTCAGCGATCTCAATAACTTGATCAGCAATACGGGAAAAGTTCTCAAGTGTCATCTTGTTGAGCAGAGACTTAGCCCTACGCTGAACCTCTTCAGGACTGAGGCGATCATCTTCTTCCTCCTCGGGCTCCTTCTTGGCCATGGAACGGGGGACCCAAGCGTTCTCACCACGAACCAGAGGGGCAAGAGGGACAGCGGGCTCAGAGCTCTCTCTATCACGGGCAGAGTTCTGACGATCACCCTTGCGGCGGGAATTGTTGCGACCTTGGCGGCCGCCCATTCCATGCATGCTGGTGACAGAGGCATTGCGGGACATGCGACCTTCGCCACGCATACCACCATGCAGAGAAGCCTGGCGGCCACTACGGGAAGAAATAGAACGGCCCTTACCAGCCTCAATATTAACAATTTTGCGAAGATCGGCCTTGCGGACTGGAGGGACAACACTCTGGAACTGGAGCAGGAAAGATAAGCCATATCTGAATGTATCAGGAGAGGCATCATTATTAGGGAAAGTACCAACGGGATACTTCATGGAAGCGAGAGTTTCTGCGCTAGCACGTTCAGCTGTGTCAAGTTTGGCTGTGAAAATTTCTGAAAGATCATCCTGAGGATCAGCTGCAGTACCAGGGGAAACAGCACGATCAGCATCAGCAGCGCTGGCATCCTTCTCAGAGGTCTCTTCATGCTCAGTAGTGTCGACCGAAGTGGCAACAGACTCAGCAACAGTGTCGACTTCCTCTTTAGTGGGCTCCTCATCATCTTCCAGAGGAACAGTGATGGCAGGGGAGGCTTTGTCGAGGTCATCTACCACAGTGGAAGGCTCAGACTCAGCAACAGGGGTAGCAACGGGCTCAGCCTCCTCCTTGATTGGGGCAGACTCGGCCTCGGTGGACTGAGATGCAGCAGGCTCGGGGGCCTTGGGCTCGGGAGCCTTAGCTTCAGGTACAACTTGCTCAGGTTCAACAGGCTTAGGAGTCTCCTTGACTTCTGTAACAGGTTCTGTCTTAGTCTCGGTAGGGGCAGGTGCTTCAGCAGCCTCAGGGCTGGCCTCACCCTTCTTCTCACGCTCAGCTTGAAGACGGGCAGCAATCATCTCCTGGAAAGTTTTGACACTAGCAGATCCGGTGCCCTTGGCCTTCTGGACAGTGGGAGCAGCGGGAGAAGCAGCTACAGGTGCAATAGTAACAGCAGGGGACTGACGAGGGCTGGCCTGAATAGGAACATGAGGAGACATAGGAACCGGAACAGGGTTACCACCGGGGACAATGGGAGACATGGAAACATGAGGTGCAACAATGGGCTCACCATTCTGGTTTGTAAGACGCACAGTGGGACGGCCAACAGGAGGGGTAAAGATAGGAGAATCAACATGAGGAGCACCGACCTGAGGAGGCATCATCTGGTAAGGCATCATGGTAGGAATACCGATATATTGTCCATTGAAACCATAGGGCTGACCGGGAATCTGAGGCATGTCAACATAAGAGTTGGGCTTATTGGGTCTGTAACCACCTTGGTTACCACGGTACTGGTTATTGTTGTAACCACCTTGGTGGTGGTTGTTGCCAGAGGTGGATCCAGAAGCACGGTGGTGGCCCTTGTTGTTTCTGTGACCGGGTTGACCACTCTGATGAATGGAGTGACGCTTCTGGTGACCAGGATGATGGCCACCTTGCGAGCCTTGAGCAGTAGATCCAGACTCCTGGGCAGGAGCATTAGGGACTTGTTGAGCACCAGTAGCAGGCTTAGCAGGAACACCAGTTGCGGGAGCAGCCTGGGCGTTTGCGTTATTTTGAGAATTATTGGGGCCAGACATATTACAATTCTATAATAGGTGTTTGATGTCTGAACGGGAAAAACCAACGATTTGAGGTCTTGAAAAAAAAAGTTGATGCAAATAAAAGGAGGTATCCAGTAATGAAAAGTTTGAGATGTTAGAAAGAATATAAAAAAATGCTGAGGAAAATATCTCTTTTTAAATATTCAGACAGAATAAGACACTCAAACAAGCAAAAATAGCTGAGAAAGTCCTTTTAAAAGGTAAAATTTGGAAAGGTAGTTCCAGGTAAAAGATATGAAACAAAGAGGACCAGAAAAACTAGAGCAGTCAAACTACTTCTAGGAACAAAGTCTCTTGTTTAAAAACCCCCACGTACTTGTCCTGAGGGGTGTGGCACACAAAAAAAGCTTGTGTGCTTCACAGGATGTGAACAATTTTCTCTTAATAAGAGATGGTTTTGAGTGACCAAAGCCGAGTGCGGATGACAAAGCGCGTTGCGTCAAGAGGAGGAAGACAAGGAGGGTAACACGGGTATAGGGGGAGGAATTGAGGAAATAAATTCTATTTCTAGTGTCTAATGTAATATATAAATGTATATGGTGCATGGTATAGGTATAATGACTACATCTGTACATGATATCACCATCCCATGTTTTGACAGTTGCGTGCACTTGCAGGCTGTGGACTTGGTGAGGCATGAGTAATGCACAGAAATTTCAGGTTGCGGTAAGGCTCGGGTGACCTGAGACCCAAACGCGTGGTTCAAAATTTAACTGCCGAGCATTGTTTCATTTTTGGATGAAGGGCTGGTTTGCAGCTAATTTTTCATGAATGGCTTGATATTTATATGCATGTTGCACACCTGGCTGTGCTAGATCATGGCAAGGCTGTCAGATATCATTATGACTCAGCAGCGAGGCATTTGAAATTTCACTTCTTAAACCCTCGCTCCACCTGTCCTGGTTCACAACACATGATTGTTTAGTTCGGTTCTATTTCCAAGACACAATCTCAAACATGATTTTCAAGAATCATCACATGGGATCGTGATATTTTGACGCTTAGCTATAACGATCACGGGCTCTATGTACTTTTTTAAACTACCTTAGCGCACCATGGGATTTAGTCCTCGGTGTCTATGGCCTGGTCTTGGGTCCTGTATAATTTCTTGCAATATCACCGAGTGGTGTTGGAGGCCTTCTTCACGAAGCTTCGACCCCTCGTCATTCAAGAAATGTTTACCTGCCCTGCTTTCAAGCCTGGGTAGCGCTAAGCATTTGTGTCTTGCGGGGCTTCTTGCAGCTACAAGCCAGCCGCTCTGCTGTCGCAAAGGTCCCGTTTGACCCCAATGTCCCCGGTTAAAGTTAAACTTTGACTGTAAAGTTCTAGAGGACCCTTAGATAAAACCTCACTCCAGAAAATTGTCTTTGGATGCCCCCGGAGCCAAACTAGGCTCTTCCAAGACCGCCATTAGCCCCAGCCCAACAGCACACACCACCAAGCGTCCCATGCCCAGCAGCCCTCGTGATGCTGTTTACTAACGCCAGTGGCATAGCGAGGTGGGAGTTCGCTGCACTAGCCACAGTCAAAGCTTAGACAGTCGGTGTGCAACCACCGTGGGCTTGCTTGGTCTGCTTGGCTTGGAATCAATGTCTTGATGGATATTTGCTGCTAGCTACTGTGTCTACGATCGCATGTAATTTCCGAATGATCGCTATTATCTAAAACTGCTGGATCTTTTCTGGCATCGCTACCTCCACTGGATCCCGGGAATATCCTTCCCCTCCTGGAGCATAACCCTCCACCTACTGCTATTTTACCCCAATTCCTGCTGCCACTACGGCCAGGTGCCCTACAACCCTACGAACTGATTAGTGATTTAATCCATTTGGAAGCTGTGGGTACATGCTGGTGGCCGGGTAACCGCCGTCCCCACCTGCACGTGCCCATCCCCTAGAGGTTAGGTCTCGTCTGGGTCAGGCGGACCCGAAGGAAGCAACTTGTTGGGCATTTGTTCATATCAACCT
Organism: Wickerhamiella hasegawae; assembly: GCA_030572535.1. Lineage (NCBI taxonomy): Eukaryota > Fungi > Ascomycota > Dipodascomycetes > Dipodascales > Trichomonascaceae > Wickerhamiella > Wickerhamiella hasegawae. Next base: position 59,901 of record JAJLZZ010000029.1, read on the forward strand.
ACCAAACTCCCGTCAGTTGTTCGTGTTTACACCTCTATAGGATCCTATTGTATCGGGTGTTTGACCAACTTTTCGTCTTTCCCGGTGTTTGACCCCCAAACGAGTCCTTTAGTGGGTCTGAGCAGCCACCGTTGCCCAAGCCTTGACCTTTTCCCCCTTAGCGGGCAACAATTCGCCTCCTAATCACCGCTGCCGGTTATTTCCACATAATAATCCTTTCCCGGTGGTTATTTTTCTTCCTATTGCTCTAATTTGTGCGCCAATCTTCAGCTGCAGGCGTGCTCCCGATCTTGTGTCTTGTCAATTGATCTCGGTGTTTCAGGTCACAGAAACGCTTTAATTTGGTCATTTAACTATCCAAACTACCGGTCTATCAACTCATTGCAAACATGACCTCCACAAATCCTTACAACACCGGCTATGTGGTCTCTAATATCCCCGAAACCCCTCCTAAAGAGTCCACGCTGGCCATGGACCAACATCCGGGTATGAAGGACCCCTGGGCAGTTTCCCATGGTATCTCCAATGGATTCACTAGCCCCCAGATGACTGCAACACATTGGAAGTGGTCCACCCCCGGCTCGTTCCCATCAGGACCACCTTCTTTTGTGCCCGGCCCCGAAGAGGTGCCCAGTCTCACTAGCAGTGATAAGAGTGACGAGGGCGGCCGCTGGGATGGCAGAAGCGAAGAAACAGACATTGAAGATGAAATCGATGATGACGATGATATTCAATTCCTGGGCCAGCGCACTGTTGTGAATCCTCTCCCCACCTCCCACTTCCGCACTGGCAGCCATAAGGTTACCAAGGGCTTCATGGCTCCTCCTGTGCAAGGCTCTCGTCGTAGCAGCAGATCTTCTTACAAAGTTCAAGCAGAGGCTTTAGCTCAGGCACAGGCCGCACATGTTGCCCGGTCATCGCTCTACACCATCGACGACGACGAAGAGTTACCATTTGCCATTCACAACATCCTGCCTTCCATCATTACAAAGCCTACCGAGATTGCTTTGCGCCGGATTTATGACGACTGCCTCCCTGATACAGCAGTTGATGATGAAGAAGGATACTACTTGGTTGAGGAGGGTTCACAGTTTGCCAACCGGTACACAATCGTTCGCCTCCTTGGCCAGGGTACATTTGGTAAAGTTGTTGAAGCCATTGACCAGACAACCCAGCAGCGTGTTGCTATCAAAATCATTCGTGCCATTCCCAAATACCGCGATGCCTCTCGTATCGAGCTTCGGATTCTGTCTATGCTCTCTAGATATGATCCTTCTAATGCCGCACGCTGTGTACACATGCGCGAATGCTTCGACTACCGGAACCATGTTTGTCTTGTTACCGAATTACTTGATATTTCGGTCTATGACTTCCTGAAAGAAAACCAATTCGCTCCTTTTCCTGGTACGCACATTCTTTCCTTCGCCAGACAGCTTCTACGCTCTGTGGCGTTTGTACATGGTCTCGGTCTGGTTCACACAGATTTGAAACCAGAGAACATTCTTCTCTCCAGCTCTTCATGTTCAACAGATATGCTTCGACAAGGCCGTGGGCCACCAAAGAAGCGCCAGGTGCTCAAGGACACGCGGGTAACATTGATTGACTTTGGCAGTGCCATTTTCGATGATGAATACCACTCCAGCGTTGTATCCACACGTCACTATCGCGCACCAGAGATTATTCTTGGAACAGGCTGGTCCTACCCATGTGATATTTGGAGTATCGGTTGTGTGCTGATCGAGCTGTGTACTGGCAACGTTCTTTTCCAGACTCGTGACAATCTTGAGCACCTTTCAATGATGGAAAAAACGCTTGAGACCCGATTCCCCAGCGATATGATTGCCTCTGCTGCTAGTAAGGCTGGTGGATCATCGTTGGTAGATGGTCATGCTAGAACCTTGCGGCCCATTGCCGACCTGAAGAGGTTATCTTCAGTTAGCAAACTGCAGCCGCTGCGGTGGCTTGTCAGAGCAGCAGTGCCTTATACTCGCGAGCGCGCATTCTGGGACGGGTTCTTAGATTTTGTTGGAAGTCTGTTAGCTCTGGATCCTCGCGACCGCCTCACTGCTCGTGAAGCACTTGAGCATCCTTGGCTCAGAGGATAACGAACTACTTTCCGGCATGCGCTCTTTTTATAGTAGTAATAGTATTTATTTAATTTATTAGATTTGTTTAACCCTTCTTGATTCTTGAATTCTGATATGCGTTTTGAGTTGAGCCGCATCGGTATCCCAACCTCGGCTCCACCAGTACTACCCCAGACTTAGTAAAAACCCCGGACTTTTCGAATTCTTGCATTACACCGTATACCATGTCTGCTAAGAAATCTACCAAAGTCCCTGCTGTTAACAAAGGTCCTGCAGATGCTACTCATGATGAGAAAAAACCCAATCCTGTCTTGTTGTACAACCAATTAGCTGGTCTGCGCAAGATCATGTCTGCTGCTGCCAACAAGCAGGGCTCCTACGGTGATTTGATTCTTTCCTCCACCGGTTATCCTTCGTTGCTGCTTTCAGCATTACTTGCTAAACAGTCTCCACAGTTAGCCGGCCACCTGGGCAAGCTGTCCAGTGCCATCAGTGACTATCGTATGTTCTGGCGTGTTTACAACACACCAGCTACTGTGCAATGGGCCCTTGATCTTCTCATTGACAACCCTAACAAGGATATTTATTTGAGAATTGCTGATTATGTCCAGGCCATTGCTGGTGTTTTATACCAAGTTCTGGAGGACGTGGCCTACTTGGCTATGAAGGGAGTCCTGCCTATTCCCGACGCGCTTCAAAACGATCTATGGGTAGTTTCCTCAGCATTCTGGGCCACCCATGTTATTGTTGAATTAATTAAGATTCCTTACTTGCAAGCAAAGGGCAAGCCTTGGACAGCTCTGAACCTGGTCACCAATCTTGCCTGGGCACCTTTGACAGTTCACTGGTCGACCTACAGCGGCCTTCTAGAGAAGGAATATGTGGGTCTATTTGGAAGTTTGGCAACAGTTCCTCGGCTTTACTTTGCTTTAAACAATTAAGTTCACATGAGTGAAAACCAAAAAATTTTAGAACAAAATAACTGTAACTTATAGAGTCATATAAATAGTCTGCTACAGATAACTTAAAGATCGTAGTAAATGTTGTCTGGGATTCTCCGTTCAGGGGATTTTTTCTGGGCCTTCGGAATAAATCTATGATCTGAGCGCTTTTCAGGCTGTGGTGTTTGATTTAAATGAGCGTCGTCCCGGACCGGCCGATCGTCGCCCATGGCAGCAGTACGCACATCTTCAACAAAGCTCCAGAATTGCGTTCCAACTTCTTCAACCATCTTGCGACCCCTGTTCACAAAGTCCTCAGATTTGCGTGGACCGTGTGACAGCTCGGGAGTGTTGGAGTTCAGAGCCCGTTGGAATCGCCGGGGTGATGGTGATCTAGAGATGGGTCTGTTGATAGCGCCATGGCTCAATTCCGCAGTCGAAGCACGGTGTAACGGGGATTTTGACTGATGAGAATTCACCAATGATGCAAGGTCTTTACCAGAGCGTTGGAACTGTCTTACATCTTCTTCAGCAGCAGCAATCTCGTCTTGTAAAATGCGCATTTGCTCTCTAAGATTCACAAGACGAGCCTCTTTGGCAGCCAGTTGAGTCATATAATTGCTAACCTGGTCGCCAACATCAGAATGAGGAGTAGTTTTCCACTGGGACTGTGCCGCCTGGCCAGGGGACGTAGAAGGTGTCTGTCCTGACTTGGCCTGTGGGGTCCCTCCTGGTCCAAAATTAGGTGTATACAGTGTGTTCAGTGTGCTATCCCGATCTCCAACAGATGCAGGGGCCCCAGAAACAGGAGATCCACCCATTGCAGCACCAGACAATCTGCGGGGTGCACGATTCTGGCTAGAGACTGGTAGTAAAGCAATGTTTAGAGTCCTGCGCCTACCAGGGGTGATCTGAGGACGCGAAGAGTCAGCTTTAGGAGGCGACAAACTATCATTAGAAACCGCAGAAGTTTCAGAGTTTGAGATATAATCAGAGCCAGCTGAATCGGACGATGCTCTAGTAGAGATCGCACTGTTATTGCTATTGTTCGAAACTTGTTTGGGGGATCTCATTTCCGCAGCTGCTTGAAGTTGTTCCTTGGTTTCTGGCTGGCCAAGACTCAGCCGTTTTATTTTATCATCAACTTCATTGTCCACCTTGGCATCTTTATCAAGCGTGATATCATCTATCACCGCCTCTTGTTCCTCTCTATCCATCGTCGACATGGTCGTGTGAGACAGGAAGTCAAGTGGTGCTGACTGAAGCTTAATTATACATAGCTGCTGATGCGGGGAATTTATGCCTAGATACCTAGTTCATGCGCATATTAATTGATAATTGGGAAACTATATCACTCAATTTTGGCTGGAAAATATAATCAGCCGTACCCCTTCGCGTTAACGTGGGCTTTGTGTCTGTCCTTGTTGACAGATGCCAAACTTCATGCAACTGCTATGCATAACCACTTCCAGTCACCAACTCTCTATGAACAGGACGCTGATCGACCCGTTCGTGCTGGCCCAGGAGTACCCTGAGCGGCTCACCCATAAGCTTGAGCTAGGAAACGCATGCTGTGTCGTGTTCAGCCCTACGGGTGATTACTTGGCTGTAGGTCTAGTTGACGGTAATGTGCTGGTGGTTGATACCGATACCTGGACCGTTCTGCGCGAATTTGACGGCCATGTGGCTCCTATCCAATCGTTTACTTGGTCCCAAGATTCTCGGTACCTATTATCATCATCAAGAGACTGGTCATGTATTCTGTGGGATATGGGATCAACGGGTAAATATGCGTCCCGTATCAACGCAGGTGCTCCTGTTTGGCAAGCCAGCATGCATCCTGATAATGTAAATATTTTTGTGGCTTCAAGATATGAATCACCTCCCGTTTGGATTGATCTATCCAGTGGCACAGTCAAGGAGCTTCCTGTCGAGGGAAAGTCTCTCATGACGATATTCTCCCCTGATGGCAAATACATACTCAGTGGTAACTCCAAGGGTGATCTGGTCGTCTTCAACGAATCGCTTGAGCTCATTCACACTGAAAAAATTGCGAAAGGCAATATCAAGTATATCTGGATTCCAGCAGCTGGCGGCACTCTGGTAGTGAACTCCACAGACAGAACCATTCGTGTTATTGGGCTTCCTGACTTTAATGCACCCGTACCAGAATGGTCGTTTCCTGTTATTAACAAGTTTATTGACAATATCACACGCCAGCAGTATAGTGCCGTCACAACATCCCCTAGTGGCGAGTATCTCCTGGCAGTAGCTGCAGACAATCTGCATAATATCTACATGTGGGAGTCTACAACTGGTACGCTGGTCCGTATTTATGAATCCACAGAGGAGGAATTACTTGTTATTGCATTCCATCCATCACAGGCATGTCTAATTGCAACGGGAATGGATACTGGTGCTATATTTGTATGGACCCTGGACCCTCCACAACAATGGAGTTCCTTGGCCCCTGATTTCTTTGAACTCCAAGAAAATGAGCCTTATTATGAACGTGAGGACGAATTTGATATCAACGATGACCATTTAGATGCTGCGATTGTTCCTGTGCCTGGAGATGTTGATGTGTATACTCTGGAAAATCCTCCCACACATTTTATTATCCCATTTGACCTTGACGAGATCAAAACAAAATAGTTTTTAAAAACCTAACTTCATGCATTATGCTCTATATTTACATATCAGTGTTGAAGCTCTGCTCCGCTGGTTCGGGAATAGGAATGCTTTCGCCGTCAATAGTCCAAGCCTTGACATTACCATCATCACCACCAGTTACAACCATATCGTCAGCCCAGTCAACAGAATTAATTTCATGAATACCATGTGCTTTTTCAACAATCTTGTGGATTATCCACCCATCAGGAGTCTCTTTATAAATAACTAGCCGGCCATCAGCACCAACGCTGGCAATAGCGTTTTTACCCCACTTGACTGCATAGGGTGTATAGGTGTGAGCCTTTGGCAGAACTTGAGTCTGTTCCCACTCTTCTGAACGGGTGTCCCAGCGGGCGACAGAAGGGAGAGCACCAGGCTGACTACCTCCTGAAGTGCCAACGCGTTGCCAGACTCTGACTGTCAAATCGTCAGAACAAGTAACAAGTCTAGCAGCCTTGAGACCAGTATTTTCAAGGTCATCTTCAGCAGTGTAGTAAACATCACGATCACCAGCACCAGTTGGATCAAAATCAGCACCCCAAACAGTGCCATCATGTCCCTTGAGTTCAGCAACCGACAGCCATTCATCATCGTCCCGTCTCCAAAGTCGAATCATATCGTCATATGATGTGGACGCCAGTAATTCTTCGTGGGGGTGCCATACCACATGTTTGACATCTTGAGTATGGTCTTGTAAAACAGCAACGCATTCAAAGTCCTCATTGGCCTCGTCAACTTCCCAGATCCATACTGACTTGTCTCGAGAACAAGTAGCCAAATACTTTCCATCTGCAGACCAAGCCACACGCTTAATCTCATTTTCGTGGCCTTCAAGTTGGGCTAAGAATTCCCATTCGGGCTCCTCAAGCATCCAGATGCTTGCAGTAGCATCAAACGATCCTAATGCCAGAGCAGGAGGACCATAAGGCTTCCAAGCGACAGATCGAATACTTCTAGTATGAGTCTCGTCAATTTGCTTTATGAATGTGAAATCTGGCAGAGTATAAAGTTTTGCAGTTTTGTCCGCCGAGCAGCTCGCCAACAGCTTTTGTTTGGGGTGGACAGCAACTTGCCATACCCGACTTTTATGCATTAGTGGAGGATAGAAACAGTGGAACCCACCAGAGTCAGATCTCAACCTGGCTGCGGGTATACTGACAAATTTCAGACCGATGACTCAGAATCCGGGGTACGGGCGGCAGGAGAGATAAGGAGCTGAGACTGTGTCTCTGAGAATCACATCGGGGAATAATGGAATAGTTATGTAGGTAGTAATCTGTATAGGTTATTAAAGCTTGTTTTCGTCACCATTCAGGGCATGTGTGAGAGCAGGGTATGCTTCACGGTCATAGCTACCAACCCTCCACTGTGCAGCATCGACAACCAGAATCTGGCCGGTAACATAGCGGGCAGAGTCAGAAAACAGCCATGCGGTGGGCTCGGCAATTTCACGTGTCTCACCGTATCTTCCGATGGGGATCATTTCAACCGAACGCTGCAGAGCATCCTCGGGCATTAACCGGTCCATACCCTCCGTGCCTCCAATAGCGCCAGGTGCAATGACATTGGACCGAACACCAAAGGGACCAAACTCCACAGCAAAGGTGCGACTCAAAGCATCAATACCGGCCTTGGCTGCTGAAGGATGGGCCTGTAATGGCAATCCACGGAAGTGCAAAGTAGCACTGACGAACAGAATTTGACCCTTTGTCTTCAGAAGTTCATCAATGGTAGCCTTGGCAGTGTTGTAGGCACCAATCAGATCAATTTCGATCACGGTACGGAATGCACGAGAACTGAGGCTCTTGATACTGGACAAAAAGTTTCCTGCAGCACCAGCAATGACAAAATCAATACGGCCAAGCTCCTTGACGGTGGTCTCCACAGACTTGGCCAAGTCGTCAATTTTACGCACATCAATGTTACCGATACCAAGGACCTTAGCACCAGGACGAAGAGTTGCAATCTCACGGGCAGCGTCTTCGGTCTTTTGCAGGTTACGGCCCAGAATTACAGCGTCTGCACCAAGCAGAACAAGTGCTTCAGTCTGAACACGACAAATGGTACCAGCACCACCTGTCACGTAGGCGACTTTACCTTTGAAGATGTCGGGCTTCCAGCTACTGTTTTGCAGCCATTCCTGAGAAAGTGTATTTGGCATTGTGTGTTAAGATTCAAACCTGAACAATCCTCCGTGCAACCTGGGGTAACTGACGGCCGAGGCCCCTGCCCTACATCCTCGGTAACGCATTGGCCCTGGAATGTTTCTACCGTAGCAATTGTACTTGCTATATTATATTATATTCGTACTTATATTTAAAAAAATTCCATTGGTATGGTGCGCTCATAGTTGTGCTGCAAATGTTCCATCCGACACTGGAACCCATAGCACGATCACATGAGATTCAAGTGGTCCGGCTCCGTGATGGTGATGGTTGTGGCAGACTCGGGTGATATGATGGATAGGATATGCTGATGTTGCTCAATGAGTTGGTTAATGCTTGTTTGGCATGGTTTAGTCGTTCAATTGATTATATTTAGGCATACCAATGGCATACCAATGATGATTTAGAGAGGCCTGGCATTGTGCTTAGCGTCCAACGAAAACTGTCAACAATAGCCATATACCTTTTATCACCTTCATCTCATACTGTTTTCAAACAAATTTTATACGTTTGCACACAATTAGCTCCCCGCCTCGACGACCAGTCCGCAACCCACATCATGATAAGGGGTCAGGGGCTGAATCATCTTCTCCGCTTGCCATGAATTTCATCCTAAATTTTATTCTAGTAAGTAGTTTGATGGCATTCTAATTGCATATGGAACATACTCTAACAACCAGACACTGTTTATAATATTTTCTGGCTCAGCTCTCCTATTCTGGGCGTGGCGGTGGGCCCTAGAGAACTTCAATTTGGGTCACATCCAACTTCAAGACTTAACTTCACGCGGCGGCTACCGTGAAATCTCTGGGGATGGTGATATCGAATCACAACGTACTCAGAGCACTGCTGGTGAATTTACAGAGGATGAGTAGGTTCTAGCTACTGGCTAGCCGGCCTCTTGTACTCTATGTGTGCACCACAAGCCTGCAAGCAGCGGAAACTGCAAAGGTAGTAACCAAGTTTGCAATATGTCTATTTAACTTTATATATTTTCATTTCAAAACAGTTCCATTATATCCTGCTCGGGATCTTGTACGCAACGGTGGCTCGCTCGTCTGTTAACGGTTAAACGAGGAGCCAAACGGGTAGAACGAAATGCCCGGTACTCCAACTAAGCTTGGCATCTATGGCACATACTTCACATCACCAATGACAATGGATCAATTCTAGATCGTATTCGGAATATATACTTGCCCAACAATGGCTATCGTTATCTTGCTTGGCAAATGATCTCCACGTGATCAACTGGCGATAGATTTGGTCCACAGTGTGGCCTACAAAGTAATATGAGTTCACAAAGTGTAGTATATTTCTATAGATGCCCTGGATTCATTGAATCCTTCATCTTGGCTTCTTAGAGAGACTTATCAGCGGTCACATATCATGCAAGAATTGGCATATGTACAGGATAAAGACTAACTGTGAAAACCTTGCAGTATTGATACATGGCTGTATTATAATATATCAGTATCTCTTCTAGGTATCACGATTTAAATGTATTGTTTTTTGTTAAGCGAATGCCAAGAAAAGGGATCCCACGGCCAAGAACTTTGGCCTAAGACAGTCGGATTCAGGCAGAGGTACATAGTATCAGCTGAGGCTTCCCACGTTTCTCAAGTCTCGCGTTATTTCTCTACTCCAGCACCACCGATTTTAGACCCCTCTAAACTTCAAAATGACCAAATTTTCATGCAGATGTGAGATCTCATGCAGGGTAGTTCACGTGATGAGAGATTATCAATCCCATCTCGACACCACCGTACTTTTACTGAAAAATCTCCCCGATAGTCATGGCTCTTGCTGGCGAGATCATTTCTGCAGCCGGTGGCATTGCCGCCATGTTTCCTTATGCTCATCACCTTACTCATGACGGGGCCCAGCCTCTCAATCCTTGGGTGTGGAAACTGTGGTCGATTGGTATCCTGCTCGTTGATGTCTATTTCCAAGACCACCCTAAGGCCGGTCACCATAAACACAAGCATGTCATTACTGATATCATTCATATCCCTGTGACACTTCGTATTGTGCTGCCTATCATCGCTCTGCTGGCTTGGTTATGCTTGCTCAAGGACCGTTACAAGAGCGGCCAATTTCCTTCTGGTTCCCGTAAAGATCAAGTCAAGACAGTTGCCACATGGGTTGTAGTTCCGTTGGGCGTTACTGCAGTCATATTTTCTGGTGCTAGCCTGGCTCGTGGCTTGTTCACGTACCCGTCTGAGTACCTGATGCTCATGGCTTTTATCGGACTGCTTGGTGCAGTGGCTTACACGGCAGGATGTATTGCAATGATTCGCTTCAATGGTCCCCAAGTTGATGTGCTGATGTTGTTTGTTCAAATCCTCGGCTTCTTTTTAATCATTTGCGATATCATCTTTGTCTACAAGGTTGTGGATTGGCCAGGAATGGTTATGATTGCAATCCAGGCGATTGCCAATGCCTTCATTGCATTGTTCGGCATCTTCCCCAGCCGTTTCAAAGATAATAGCAATCTCTACGAAATGGTGAGCCAGCCAAAGCATACTGACGATGAACTTGAACCTTGAGTGGGCCTGAAGAGACACTTATTTTACGAATATAAGAATTAGACAACTTAGTCGAGTATATTTCATGTTAATATATTATTTGATACCAAAATTTTCGGAAAAACTATTTTTATTTGGCCCTCTAGCCAACCAATCTGCATGGCCTTCACAGCCGTGTCGGGGTAATAGACCAAAGCTCGGTAACAACCCCCCACAGCCTCTTAGTCAGGGCGTCTGCTGTCCGCAGTTGAATCTTCCCTCGAAATGAAGCCCAAGGCCCGGCCGGTGGAAGTTAGTGAAAAGTCGCCCGAAAAGGGCGATTCTAAAGCCATTTTCCACATTAATGGTTTATGGATCTCTTATGCTCATACAATTTGCGCCAGTACCGCATTTCTGGTCGCATTGATCGTAGGCTCGCTTCTTCACTTTGAGAAGATCGTTGAGAACGAACACTACGGCTACCCTCAGGAATGGTTCCCTAGTGTATCTGCTACTATTGGTGATAGATACCCTGAGCGCTCCCTGTACCAGCTTTTTATTGCTGTGACCTCAGGACCGCGTTTCCTTCTGTCTGGTTTGACTTATTTGATGACAGCTCGCAAGGGCTCCTGGGCCCCCAAGATCCTGTTGTTTGTAGGTGTTGCCCGTACCTTCACCTGCGGTGGTTGGACATACATTACATCTACTGATGACCACGATTGGCATGATATTTTCATGATTGCCTACATGATTCTCACCCTGCCATACACTATCCTGCGGACTAACTTGACACCCAAGGGCACCAAGGCTCGTACCTACCGTTTCTACACTGCCACGGCCTTTTTCGCGACAATCGTTCCCCTTGTCTACTATTTTATTCAGCACAAGGTTCACCACATCGCAGGTGCCTATACTACGTATGCCTTCTTCGAGTGGGCATTGATTATTCTCGATGTATCCTTTGATGCTGGTACCGCGTACGACTTTACTGACATTGAGATTAGTGTCACTGACCTCAAGGGCAGCGTACACACTGTTACTGACATCAGTGTGCTGCGTTATCCCGACAAGACCAAGAAGGGTCCTAGCACTCTGGGCTTTGCTCTTGCCTCCTTCAACTGGTTCGTGTTCTGGTCCATCATCACATCGCTTGGTGTTTTGGTTTGGTACTTCCCTCTTTGGTATATGGGCATTTCCGGTTATGAGGCTCTTCTTGTTGCTGTTGTTGCTCCCATCTTGTTGGTTATTCCTCCCCTGCGCCGTCTTCTGTTTGCCTTCCCCCAATTGGCATTCCTTGGTGCTACTGTCGCTGTCGGTGCTTTCTGGGTTCACGAGCCTGCTAGCCGCGTCATTGTTGTTGCTGTTGGATGTGCCTTTGCCACCATTGCACTCTCTGTTTCCTTCACTATCTCTGCCACCCGTCCCGCTGGAGCCCTGTACCAGGGTGCTGCCTTTGTGGTTGGTCTCATGCTCTCTTCTGTGGCTAAACTCTATCTGTGGACCAACAACCCTATCTGGCCCGTTATGAATGAGACTAATGGTGGTCTTAATGGCTGGGGTCTGGCTCTGGCTATCGGTGGTGCCGTTCTTGTCTCATTCACCCTTCCCCCCGGTGGTGATGCCTCCTCTGATCGCCCCATTGCTTCCAAGAACGAGTCTGTTTTGGCTGCTGGTGCTGGTGCAGGTGCCTTGTTTTTCGCTTTGCAGACTTACCTTTCCGATACATCTCTTCTTCCCTTGTGGGTGTGGGAAGGTTACCCCGTTCGTGGTCCTACTCCCCTTCCTCACGGTTTGATCATTCTCTTTGGCATGGCTCTTGGTCTTTACTTCGGTCTTCGCAACCCCAGTGTTGTTCTGTCTAACCAGTTCCTGCTTGTTTCCAACGTCGCATCATTGGTGGTCCTTAACTTTAGTCACTGGACTGGTTACGCCGGTGGTCTTGTTCTTGGTACTTGGTTGACTGCCATCGCTCCTGCCTTGTTTGAATCCGCTGCCCGCCATGCTCCCTGGAAATCTTTTGGACTTGCATTCTTTGTTGTTGTCCTTTTCTACCTGGGTGAGACATGGACTGTCGCCTACGCTTTTGTCCCTGGTGGACCCTACTTGCGTGAGCGTACTTGGTTGATTATGACTATCAACCAGCTTGTTATTAGTGTTGGTGTCTTCAATGCCCGTCATGTTCGCTCTGCTTCCCAGGCTGCTGGTGCCGCCATCGCTGAGACTCTCAAGAAGGTCACCAAGATCACTGTCTTCGCTCTTGCCATTGTCCTTGCTCTCGGCTCACTTGTAACCGTCCAGCGCTTGCAACACATTGTTCCTGAGCCCCGTCACCCTGAGGAGAACCTCCTCACTGCCGGTATCTGGACTGTGCACTTTGGTCTTGACAATGATATGTGGGCCTCAGAGGTCCGCATGCGTAACCTCATTGACGAGCTTGATATTGATGTCATTGGTCTGCTTGAGAGTGATACACAGCGTGTTATTGGTGGACATCGCGATATGACCCAGCGTATTGCTGAGGAGCTTGGTTTCTATGCTGATTATGGTCCCGGTCCTAACAAGCACACCTGGGGTGCTGCTCTTTTGTCCCGTTTCCCCATCCTCAACTCCACTCACCACCTGCTCCCCTCGCCTGTCGGTGAGCTGGCACCTGCTATCCACGCTACCCTTGATGTGTATGGTAACCCTGTTGATGTTGTTGTGTTCCACTCTGGTCAAGAGGAGGATGTCGAAGACCGTCGTCTGCAAACCAGAGAACTGTCTCACATTATGGGCGGCTCTGCCAACCCCACCATTCTCCTTTCATACCTTGTGACCAAGCCCCTTGAGGGCAATTACAACGTGCATGTTTCCGATGTCTCTGGTATGCACGACATTGATCCCAGCGACTGGGACCGTTGGTGTGAGTACATCCTGTACAAGGGCTTGAAGCGTGTTGGTTACGCTCGTGTTTCTCGCTCCACTATTACTGACACTGAGCTCCAGGTCGGTAAGTTCGTTGTTGGTGCTGAGCCCAACTACGAGAACACTCGGATCGACGAGTCGCAGGTCCCCATTGGCCAACGTTTCCCTAATATCTTCTATGGTGAGGGTGTACGCGGCCACAGATACCATGTGTTTGATGAGCCCCGGTACTTTGAGTAAAACTTTCCAACTAGAAATCATTTAGATTACCTTGTAATATGGTTCATGCTTCAATTAAAACGTGTTTCAATTTGTAATTAGTACTCTCGTGTAAATATATAATCTAAAAATATAGTATTTTTCTCAATGTTTTGATCACTGTGGGCCTAGATCTCCTTCAATACGATCACGATCGCACATTATCGCTCATGTTGGGGCTGAGGCGTTCTATATGATCTATTAGGTAACCGACATTAGTTTTTGTTATCAAGCGTGATCGATTAAAGGGGCTTTTTAAGTGGCACTATTTCCTCAATTCTAATCTTCAGTACTGGATTTAAGTCTGAAGTCTTAACCACCACTTTGAGTGTAATCCGTTAAGTTGGATTTACCCAGTTGGACATACTTGGTTGTGATTACCCATGAAGGCTATTTTGATTTTGGCCGTGATCAATCGGGTCACTGCGTTTTGGACTGCATTGGGCGCTTCTGATAGCATTAATGGACCAGAGCAGGTACCTGTACATTCTTCTGTATTAGACCCGGTCTTTTCTTTAGTATCCTGGTTCTGGGCAGAGGCAAAGGAGCCCGGAAGTTTGGATGGTCCTGCACATGCTGATTTCGACCAATATCTCGATTATGTTGTTGTGGAATATAAATTTGAAGCCACAGAAGATCGCGGAGCATTTGAGAATGCTGCTGCGACTCTGGTTGCTGATATCTGGTTTGTTTCCGAAAGAGTGGGTCAGTTGTGTATCTCAAGGGGTCAGCTGAACAATTTCGAGCAGCTGCTTCCTCGCTCTATTAGGGACAGTCGATCTGTTCATCTTATGGATGTTCACCGTGCAGTACTCACTACTTACCCGTTACACTCTGTCAGTCTTCCTGCAAATGATTTCGCCGAATTTTCCGAGATCCTTCGCTACACTACTGAGGATGCTTTGGACATTGGATATTCCTGGGAAGGCCGTCCTGTAAGAGTTCTTGGTGCACATTCGACGCCAGGGGTAGTAGATGTATTCACTGGTGGCCGGTTCTATGGTCCTCCTCCCCGGACCCCTGGTAGAACATTGATTATTTGCGGAATCCATGGCCGGGAATGGGCCTCGATTTCTACATGTCTTGCTTTGCTTGAAGACCTTCCTCCCAATACAGCTGTTGTTCCTGTTGCCAACCCTGATGGCTATGAGCATACTTGGAGTGCCGACCGTCTATGGACAAAAACACTGCAACCAACATCGCTGGTTCTTTGTGCGGGCCATAATCTGGCTAGGGCCTTGGACGGCTACATTGACAACAAGGCCACACCTTGCTCCGATGAATGGACAGGTCAGGGCACCAACATGCCGCTTGAGGCCAGAGCCCTGCGCGACTATGCTACACAATTCGACAAAGTCATCGAAATCCATGGATCAGCGTCGGGCCCTGCCCCGGAAACGGAAATTGTGTCAACGATATCCGGCCCCCGTACTGTAATCCATTTGCCCGACTATGGTACTGGGCATCTCATACCGAAGAAGCATCTTCCCGAGCTGCACCAGGACATGTTGGCTGCCATCCGTAATGCTATGCCTTGATGTGACGTCAATCAACGCTCCTCTTGGTTGCTGGTCGGAATTATTTATGTCGCTCGTTCTTATGCGTTATTTTATTTAATCTTATTTTATTTTATTATAATTTCCTGTAAACTGCCTTGAGACCCGAACAGCGCTAATCTGCACGGGGCTTTCGTGCCCTCGATTCCCGTTAGCGGATCCGCTTCGGATGAGTCATCCTCAACGTACACACGTGGGGTATAAACAAATATGACGTGCAGAGGGTATAGAATTAAGTATTTGTTGGATATCTAATGAATTTAATGATCGGATAAATATATGGCTTTGGTCTGAAATAGTTTTAAATCCCTCAACGGTTGGGAAGAGACTGCTGCACCGGGTGCATTGGCTGTATGTTGGGCGGTACATATTCCCGCATTTGGGTCCGGGTGTTGCATCAATCTCTATGTCACAGGCAGTGGACAAGGCAAATGAGGTCTATAGGAGGATTATCCGGGCCGAGCATCAAGAGCGTCTGCTCGAAAAGCATTTGCCGTGGTATGTCGGACGGTTTCTAGGGGCTAGACCGCCGGGATCACCAACGTTCAGGGTGCCGCGTTGGGCTAGATCATTATCGATTTTATTAGCCACTTTCGCGACCATGACGATCAATATGGCGATTTTCAAGTATGCAGCGCCGTTTAAGGGCTGGGTGTCCCCCGAAATGCTTCCCTCATTCGGAGCCACAGCCATTCTGTTGTTCAATGCGACCGCTTCCCCGCTGGCCCAGCCGCGAGCTTTTTTGGTCGGCACAACAATTGCATCCATTATTGGCCAGGGTATTGAAAAACTATTTATGACCCGCTGGGACAATGCGGATCACCTGTGGCTGTCTGGTGGTCTGTCAGTGGCTGTGTCGTCTGTGATTATGGACTTGACCGGTACCACCCATCCGCCGGCGGGTGCTGCTGCTCTGCTGCCGTCGCTGGACGAGAGCATCCGTGGTCTGGGATGGAAGTACATAGTGCTGGTACTGGTGTCGTGCTGTGTGTTTCTCTCTTGTGCGTTGGTATTCGACAACATTCTGTTACGCTATCCTACTTTCTGGTGGGTGGACAAACCTATCCGGATCAGACCCCAGGAGAATCTCAAGAACCAGATCATCATCACCCCCGACGGCTTTGAGAGCCCTGATGGCCTGGAGCTGGACGAGCTCCAGCAGGAGATGATCAGAACCATCCAGCTGACCCTCGAGGCCCATCTTGAAGTTGAGAAGTAATAGCTTCTGTGCCTGCTTGTTTGGCAGCTGTTTGAAGCGTAACAGGGTGCTTTTTGGTACCCACTGGTGCCTGTTGGGACTCCCACATGTGCTGTTTGAGCGCCTCTATATATATATATGAAACACCTATCTAGAACCCGTATGAATGACCTTACTCCCCACAGCCCCCTCCATTGCCTGCTCCCTATATTTAGTGTTGCTAGTGATATTCATGTCTTAGCTGAGCAAATACGGTCTGTGAGCACCACCAAGCTATGTAGTTCAACAGCCCCTGAGTGATGTTTCAGCTTGGTGGGTGCTGCTCTGTGTTGTCTAAGATACCTTGCCGCACGTCAAAAGGTTAATACGCGACGCGTACAACAGCCACCTCCTTGGTTCCCCTGGCTAACTAAAAATAAAACTTTCGAGAGGACATCACTCAGTGGTCTTGGATACCGCAATTTGTGTCGTTTTTGTTGAATATACCCGTAATATTACCCGGCTCGTGGGCATACCCCGCGATTTTCGGCTAGTGCATATTCACGCATGAGGTTGTACAGGCCACAACCCTGCGCAGGAATTCTGGCAATGCGGGGCATTGTCCGGGTTCGGAAGAAGCCGGTTGCGAGGGTAATGAGAGCGCAGCTGCCGTGTCGGGATTGCAACCCGTGGTGGTTTTGCTGATTTGAGTGTGTATCCGCTTATAATTCCCTGCTGGCTGCGTTTTAGACGCCGTTGGGTACCGCAAGCCCCCAAACCGTCGGCCCGCTTCGCTGGATCGTCAGGGCTGGGGCATGTCGAGGGTTATGGTTCGCCGCCTTAACGGACTTTGAAGTTGCGGCAGGGACGGCATCATGCATGGCCCTCATGACCGGCTATGACGACAATTTGTAGAGGAGGCGGCGCGGAACTTTTAGTAGGCAATTTGGGTTTTCCCGGGTGCCAATCGTCGTGGGCCTCCGTGGGCGACTTTTCCCACAATTATTGTCGATTCCCCTTGCTAATAAACGTTCCCTAGCCCGCGTCCCCCTCCGCCGCTCCTTGACTGGCGACGGGACGGCTAGTTGGTCAACGCCACATCAGCCACACTCTCTTGATGCAGGCTCCTGCGGCTGCAACCAATATCTGTGACTCAGCGCGGCCCGCGTGCGATGGGTCGGGGTCACAGGCATATAAGATAGGACCTACGCCCCTGATCTGAACAACTTGATTGCTCTGCCACCATCCCTGATCTGCTGACCGGACAAACACTCACCCCTGATACCAAGTCATTTCTATTGAGCTCTTGAAGGTTCCCCACTCCGCCCCGCTACTTTTTCTATACCCTTCAAACTTTGACCGCCGCGCACGGACTGCCCACCCCTAGTACTTTTTGCTCACCATCCCCTTCTGACTGAAAATACTCTACACCCTACTACACACACACACACCTCTACCCAAAAGATGAAGTTCACCACTCTTGTATCTCTACTCGCGGTTGCTGCTGCCGCCCCCCTTGGCTCGTCGGGCCTGAGGGACTATATCATCGTCTTTGAAAAGGGCCTTGAGACCCCTGATAAGATTGTCAAGGAGGTCGCCAACACCTTGAAACAGGTGGGTGCCCAGATCAACTACGAATACCACTCCGTCATCAAGGGTTTCAGCGTTTCCCTGCCTGAAGCCGCCATTGGCACCGTCAAGAACGCCAATAACGACGAGTACCCATTTGTGATTGAGGAGGACCAGGAGGTCCAAGGATTTTAGACCTGTGATAGTACAGGATTTTGCATGTTTCTTTACGCTTTTATGTAGTATTTATGTTCAAAAAATGATTGTTATGCTTGTCGCTGGTTGGCAATATTTCTACTGGCGCTATGCCCGTTCATGCCTGGTGCCCGCGCCGCTCCATGCCGCTCGTCTCAGGACACGAACAGCGTGTGAAAAATGTGCCTGCAGAGAGCCAACATGGGCGGCAGTACAGGGCTGTGTAGCCGCAGTATACTAATAAAGATCTTTGTTGCTTTAGTCCATAAACTATGTGCTGTTTAATCCAATGTGGGTCTTCTCTTTGCTACTTCGCCTCGATCGGCTGACTCGGCTAGGCAATGTTCTGTGCTGCAGATCTGTGTGATGCATCAACGGCCACAATGCCAGGCAGAAATCACGCCCATGGAATGTGCGCTAGCATGTGAAAAAGTCTCGCACGGCACGTTTCAGGAACTCGCTCGGTTTGGCTGGTTCTGATGGGTGTAACGGATTCAGCTCTGAAACCTGGCCTGGGTTTCATGGGGAGCGATTGTGGTAGGCCCACCTGGGCAGTGTTGGGCAGTGTTGGGCAGCGTTAGGCAGCGTTGCCAGCCTTGATCTGGCCTGTGCTGATAGTTGCGAGAAATCTTTCCGCACCAAGCAACGCAATTTACGATATTACTCATGAAACTTTTCACATAATTAATATCTCAAAGTTACATTAATGTCTCAAGGGCAAGGACGGTAGGCCGATATTGAGGTACCAGCGTCCTGACAGGCTTCCGGTCCAACGGTGCTAACATTAATCATGAAATCTCAGATTGGCTTCTGTCCCTAACCACCTGGATGAGGAATCTCATCCGGGCCCTGCAAACTTCCCCGGCATTATTGGTGTATATAGGCACTGAAAAGCAGCTTGTGGAAAGTTTGGACGGGTCTGATGATCTCGAAATCTTCAATCACATCGCTGTGGAGGTTTTCGAGTCAATGACGGCCGCTCTGCGTAAGGTGTATTCCAATACTGCCTCCAAGGTGGTGGTCTATAACCTCTACTCGGCATTGGAAAAACAAAATATTTCAATGCAATCTATAATTAAATTTTTTATTGCGTTCCGAGCTGGCACTGGCCAGGTGGTGTTCGGAGACGACCAGGAGCTGCCTCCCGCTCTCAATTCGTTACTGCTAGGCAATGCTTGATTATTATGTGGATTTTAATAAAGTGTCAGATTAAAATTTCATTTATGTTATAAGGTAGGTTGCTCAGCATCGAGATCTTCCTCTTCACTGTCATACTCATCGTCATATTCATCGTCACTAGGAGGCAGATCAAGATCGTTTTCTTCCTTTTGCTGAACCAACTCCTGGGGCCAGTAGGGCATCTTTTGCCATGATCTGCGATCAGCAACAATATTAACAATGGTGCCTTGCAATTTGCCCTTTTCACCTACAATCGCCAGTGCAAGGCCTCCTCTTCTCACGAAAAACTGGTTGCGAAGTCTCGAGGACATGCCGACCAAAATCTGCAAGCCCTCGTGCTCGGGCAAAACCTGTTTTAACCGCTCTTGTTCAGATTCGGCAACCTCCACATCAAAAGTATTACCTCTACTCTTGACAATAGTGACTATGAACTCATTTTCATCCAGAGCATCCGGGGGATATCCAATTTCGCTTGATTTAGGCATGACAAAGAAAGGTCATGATCGGTCTTGAATTTTTTATACCATGTTTTCGTTTTATTACTATGTCTAATCATAAATAATGCATTAAAATCACTTTTAAAATGCTTTTTACAGAATTGTCACATTAGAACCCTCCTTGTTGTAGTAACCACGCAAGTTAACCTTGAATTGGGAAACAGCAACACCGAATTGCTTGAGCAGGCGAGTTTGTTTACTGTCGAGCTCCTTGCCTTCTTCGCAGACAGTGTAAGGAGCAGTAAGAACAACCTTTCCGGCAACAAGACGGGTAGGCATGCCCAGAGCTCTGACAGCACCCTCCAGAGAGTGGGCGAGGGGAACATCATCTTCAGCAGCCTGCTGGCCACCGGTGGAGTACACAATACCCTCGGGGATAGTGAAAGTAATAGGAGAAATAAGACCAGAGCGAGCAAAGTCAGTCTTGACAAAGGACTCAAAGTAATCCTTGACAACATTGGGCTCCTCGTTGGTGAAGAGAAGGCCAACATCGCCAGTAACAACGGTGCTCAGATCATGAACATTGTCCAAGTACTCGTCCTCGGCAGAACGGCCAAGGATCTTCTGCATAAGCTTGGTACGGCCAAACAGAATCTTGGAACCCTGCCAATCCTGTCTGATCTCCTTCAAGAAGGTGTTACGCATGTTGTCAACGTCCAGGACCCAGATGTAGTTAAAAGAGTCCATGGCGGAGCGGATCTCATCAGCAATACGCTCCTTATTTTCGCGACCCTTCTTGTCGGTCTTGGTCAATGAAACCACCTTATTTCTAGCCGATTTGGGCATTTTTATAAAGTCTTACAGGTAAGAGTGATGGAATTAGTTTCCTCGATTTACATTTCCATGGTGCGAAAAAAAATTATTACCATATGTTACCTAACCCTAAGTGTGCAGAGGGGCAAGAGTTTCGAGTGTTCAGAAAATTTGGGCCCCGGTCTAAACGGGCAAACTCGGTCCGAAACTGGGCAATTATACAATTAAACATTCATAGAACTCTACAATTAAATCCTATATTATCCTACTCTTTAAACGCAATAATAACGGTCGCCAAAATCACCCAGTCCAGGCACGATAAACTGGTTCTCATCCAGGCCATCGTCAATTCTTCCAGTAACAATGTTAACAGAAGGGTGGTGCTTGAGGAAATTGCTCAATCCTTCAGGAGTAGACACCAGATTCAAAAAGATGATCCGTTCGGCAGGGACACCTCTCTTGATGAGAACGTCCACAGCCATGAGAGCTGAACCACCAGTGGCCAACATTGGGTCCAGCAAGAAGACATAGCGCTCAGCAATATCTTCAGGCAATTTCTCATAAAACAGTTTTGGCTGGGCGGTTTCCTCGTCTCTTTGAATCAAGATCTTGCCGATTCTAACCGATCTAGAGCAATCACGAAGACCCTGCTCCATGCTCTCGCCAGCTCTCATAATTGAGACACCGCAAATATGGCCCTTGAACTTGACACCTTCATAAGTGGAACCTGTGGGGGTTGTGATAGTGTGAGGCTCCACTGGAAGCAAGTCAAGACCCTTCTCAACAAGCAGTCGAATGATACGATCAGCGTAGAAGATAAAGTCACCTCTACTGGTATTCTTGTCGCGAATAACAGTGTATAAGCCTTGGATTTGATTGGTTTGCTTGAGTAGGAGGATATTGGACGGCAAATTTGTGAGATCCATCGTGGTGTCAATCGGCAATCTTTTTGTCTTGCATCAGCTTGCATCTCGTAAGGAGGGAAGGGCCAAAACCGAGGCCATACTGATTGGTCTACGAGATAGAAGACAGAAACCAGTGTTTCATTGAATTGATTTATTATCTGCTTGTGCTGAATAAATTATCTCGGTTTATATATAATTTACGACTTTCCATGTCTTCCAGGCTGAGGAGCGGACTGGCTAGGTCTCAAGTCTGAACCAGACAACGAACTGCGTAATTGTTGCTTCACGCGGTTCAAAGGATTCAGAGAACTAAAGAGGTGGGCAGAAGGTTCAGGTCCATGAACTGTGGGGTCGATGTGACGCAAAGTAGGCGATGGGACGGCTGATACAGCAGGAGAGAAAGTGGGGCTAAACATCATATTGGTAACCTCTTCCAAAGAAGGTCCACGCTGGCCATCATAGGTGGGAGGACTCAATGGAACATCAGCATACACTGGAGGCACCTCATCGTCCCATGAGATACCCAAACCAGGGCGATCCATTACGGGCACCTTGAACTGCATGCGCAATACACGAGCGTTACCAGTAAGGACACCTTGGGCAGATCTCCCAGGAGCCACTTCCTCAGCGACAACAATCTCAACATGAAGAATATGCTCCACAGAAATACCTGAAACAGGATCTGCAACATCTCTATTGGCACTTTCAAACGAGCCAGGAGCCAAGTCACTGGTAACAAATTGCACCAGGCCCTTGTGACTGAAATCAACCTTCCAACCTTGTTTCGCTTGGCCTTCGCGTAACTGAACTTTATGAACAATAGGTTCCGCAGTATCATTGCTGCCATCTTCCTTGATAGGAGCTTTGATTTTGATTGTCTCATCCAAGTGATAGTTCATTCGCCGGGGACGCCAACGAGTAAACTTACCAGACTCATCCTCGATAGAGATATTCTCGATTCGTAATTCCGCAGGTAAATAACCCCGGGGAAACACAGCCAAAGGGAGCTCCATAGTAACAGTAAGGTCAGTAGGAGGGAAAATGCGGACGGATGTCTTCTCACCCAAACTGACGATTGAGCGGCCTACAGGTAAATGATAATGAAGACGTAAAGGAATTGATCCCATCGAATCTGTGAAAACCTCTGCCTCGAGGTAATACTCGATTTTGAACAACGAAGTATCACTGGAAGGAGGCAGAGAACCAGGCATCAGATGTGAGAATGGATAGCTGTGAACACCTGTCGCAAACTCTTGGTGATGTTCCAGGACATTCCACTTGGCCAGGACCTCTTTATTTTTCTGTTTCCGTCCCATGGCTGCAATAGCGGGAAGCACTGCTGCTTTATATGAGATTTCTTGGATAATTGATAGTGAAGCCTCCTTGAGAACAACCGACTGCGTAGCCTCAATGTCTAAGACACCTGATAGCAATGCACCAGTGGATTGATCAATGGGGCCATACATCACCAGAGGACCGGACTCGAGGCGGAAACTCATTTTAACCGGGTAGTTGTGGTGGTGTGGTGTGGTGTTCCGAGGAGATGGTTTAGGCGACGAAGCCCTTGATAACACCTTCGGGGTCGAAGGGTTGCTAGGCGTCTTTTTGGAGTGTGGAGCACTCGCTGAAGGTGCTAATAGCGGTGAAGGGTTTGCGTGGCTTGCCAATACTTGAGCAGCATTTGATGATTGATTGCCCGAACGACGACCGATATTCAAAAAAGAAGAGTGCATGGAATGATAAAAAATAAATTAAACAGGTGGGGAGCGAGTAGATTCACCTAAAAATCCCCAATAAAAAAGTTAGCTTGTCCTTAAGCCTTAAATATGTATACCAGCAGTTTAAGGAGAGAAAAATCGTTTACCCGGGTACAAATCAAGGCTGGAGCGCCTAACCCATTAAGTAATCGGGCGTGGTCCAGAAACGAGACCGCCCAGAACACAATTAAGAGTTTTGGGATTGACGTTGTTGTGCATTGACTCGAGGGTCAAGACTTCTCAAGTGAATTGAGTATAAAAACGAGCTAATTACTCTCTATTCAACCACGAATATATGCAAGACTAGGACTGGTGCATGGCCGTGCAGTAACCAACTGGATACTCAATATGAGTGCTGTGTTATCTGGCACATCTGATTTTATTAAATGCACTCAAAGTTTTATGTTGAGCTGTTTTGCGAAACTTATCTAGTTTAGAGTCGGTACGTATTATGTTGTGAATGCCAAGTCTCGTAATGGCCGTGTCACGGCGATAGGTGACTTTCAGGCTGTATTAACTCTTGATGTAGTGCATGTTTGTATCAACTAAATTCTCCTCATGTACAGGTGTTTATATGAGGGTACCAAGCTTGTCAAAACAGTCTATCAAGATGAAGAGTTTAAGACTGGTCATGCATGTATCTGCAGGTAGTACCACGGCAACCATGAGAAAAAGATGTAATCATACACGATTCAACACATGTCATAGAATATTAAAAAACTACTACAGGAAATGATTGCTATAGGGCCAAACGATATCTACTTCGGCTGTAGAACTCCCTGGAGATGTCTTCCTGGACACCAACACTTTACCCCCCGAGTTCAGGAAAAAGAGATGCAAAAAAAACTCGGCAACGGGGAATTGAACCCCGGTCTCCCGCGTGCAATTTGACAGGCGGAAATTCTAGCCACTAAACTATTGCCGATTCTTGTTGTATTGTAACAGACTAGTCAGGGTAAAGAGACCAAAGAGACTAGTATTACTTGGAGATGTGTTAACCGGCTCACAACTTCATTTAAGAATGAATGAATTATCTACATTTATGAATGAATGAATTATCTACTTCATTTATCATGATTTTGTGCAGGACTGGCTGCATCAGCGAGGAACTCGCTTCCGACCTGAACGGCTCAATCCCCGTCTCGCTCGCATGTGACTCTCCATAGCACTTGCTTCTTCTCTTTTCCTGTGCTCCTCGTTTTAGTGTCATCTATACCGTCTCCCGAACTGGGTCTGCTCTTTTGACAGCCCCTATAGGTCGGGAGGAGCTAGCGATTTCCTTCGAGGAGCGCCATTGCTAACCTACTAGACATACACATCTATAGAGATAGATAGTATATGCATCATTAATAAAAAAAATGTGTAAGATAATGTATCAAGACAGAAGATAGACTTAGACGACTTGTCCAATGAAGGACAACTAACTAGTTTATATACTTGAGAGAGTTTAGTAAAGGAATGTTCTAGTTGCC
>JAJLZZ010000030.1:0-80083 GCA_030572535.1 Wickerhamiella hasegawae
ACCATAGTGACCGACACAACAATGCAGGCTAGTGCAGGATGCACTAGATAAGGGTAAGGACATCTTGGAGCTAGTGTCACCAGATAGTCCTTAGAATAGTAACCCAAGCTATGGCGTTACATGCTGACAAAAATCACCTGTTTTCCTCATGGACAAGCAACATCACGTGATATAACAAAAAATGCAATATTTTGCCTTTTTCAAGCGTTGGGTGTACTTGAAATGTACTTTGATTGAAAGAAAACAGTTGGAAATATACGTTGGAGTCTTTATCAGTGCTTGAAAGGGCGAAATACCTGTTGTTGCTTCCAGCAGAGGCAATTCAAGAATGGCTCATCCAGCCTGGCAACTGTGCATTAATTGAACACTTTTTTCAGGTTTAGTTTTATAAATCTAACAAGAAATTTGTTCTCGAGACTCAGATGGTGCTGCAAAGGCTTTGAATCGACCAGACCTGACCACCATCCAGTGCCATACTTCCGCAGTAAGCAGACATGATCCATCTCTATGTACAGTACGCGGCAGTTACAGTGATGTGGAAGTGCTAGAGCGTTTGCATCGGCGCCGGCAACAAGCATGGCCAATTGGATGGAACGTAGACTTGCTATGAGATCAAAAATATGGGAAATGGTTCACGGCGTCATCCGAAATATCAGCGTAACAACGTAGGCCAATTGACGCGTGAGAGCTGGCGCATTGCTGGGTGAATCGTTTTTGTTTTGTTAGCTGTCCAAGTAGAATCTATCAGAATTGAATAGCCAAATTAACAGCTCATTGATCTACAATTAACTAGGGAGTTTTTTATACACTAGCATCAAGTCTAGGCAGACTTAGTGAAAGCAAAGTTTTCCTCAGGGATACGGCCACGGAAGTAAGGGATCTCAGAACCGGGGTAGTAGACATCCTTGTAAAGGTTCTCGGGGGCGTCGCTGGGAATAGGAGCGGCAAGAGCCTTCTCAACCTCGGCGTCAATGTAAGCACGGACCTCCTTGTCAAGAGCCTTAAGCTCCTGCTCAGAAGCAATGCCCATCTCAATAATACGGGTCTTGAGACCGGTGACACAGTCGTGCTGAGAGCGCATGTTCTGGATCTCCTCACGGGTACGGTAGGTGGTACCGGGGTCGGACATGGAGTGACCACCGTAACGGTAGGTCTCGTACTCGAGGACCATGGGACCGTTACCAGCAAGGGCGTAGTCACGGGCGAACTTGGAACCAATGTAGCAGGCAATAGCGTCCATACCGTTGATCTTAAGACCAGGGATGTACTGACCACGCTTGTAGTACTCGGCAAGAGCAGAGGAGCGGGCAGCGGAAGTACCCATACCGTACTTGTTGTTCTCACAAGCGAAGATCACAGGGACCTTCCAGAGCTTGGCCATGTTGTAAGACTCGAAAACCTGGCCCTGGTTGGCGGCACCATCACCGTAGAGGCAGAAGTTGACGGCACCCTCCTTGTTGTACATGTGAGCGAAACCGAGACCGAGACCCAAGGGGACCTGGGCACCGACGATACCGTTACCACCGTAGAAGTTAGGAGTGAACATGTGCATTGATCCACCCTTACCGGAAGAGCAGCCAGTCTCGCGACCAAGAAGCTCGGCAATGATGCTCTCAACAGAGGCACCGCGAGTGTAGGTGAAACCGTGGCAGCGGTAGGAGGTGATGACGGAGTCCTTGGGGGTAATGGCCTCCTCAATGCCAACAGCGATAGCCTCCTGACCGATGGACAAGTGGCAGAAACCACGGATCTCCTTGGCCTTGTAAAGGGCGTCGGAAGCCATCTCCATACGACGGATAATGGTCATGGTCTTGTACATGTCAACCAAATTCTGTTTGGGGATGGTGATCTCCAAAGGAGGGGCCTCATCAAGGCTGTAGGTGGCGAAGGTGTCCTCAGGGAGCTTGATCTGAACATCACCCTCGACCTTGATGCTGGTAGCCAACGTACGGACTTGCACGCCAACTTTGCGGCCGAAAACTCTGGCAGACCGGATCATAGTATGTTGGGGGACAACGTAAGCCCGGGATTTCAGCAAAAGATCAGATCAAATGGGAGGGTAACCCCCGATCCGTTCCATTTTCGGGGTTAGGGCAAGGTCCAACCTATAGTACGTAGGGTTGTCCCGGATCAAATGGCCCAAGGTACCACATAATTTTTTTTCAACTATCGCGTTTGCCCCGGCAACGTTTGACCCGTGGCATTGTATGAAGAACTTGGTTAGGGGACTAAATATAAATAATTGCTATAGTAATGGTCATAATATGTTGATCTCTTGTTGATCGAAATGGATTCCCTCTAATTGGGATCTTCTAGAGAATGCCTTGCCAGACTTGAGCACCCAGATCTTCTCCATGGTCGTGGCC
Source organism: Wickerhamiella hasegawae (assembly GCA_030572535.1). Lineage (NCBI taxonomy): Eukaryota > Fungi > Ascomycota > Dipodascomycetes > Dipodascales > Trichomonascaceae > Wickerhamiella > Wickerhamiella hasegawae. Next base: position 2,367 of record JAJLZZ010000030.1, read on the forward strand.
CGAAGTTGACGGCGCGAGAGTCGGCGTTCCAGAAGGTCGTTACGCAGGGTGCCAAGATCCGAACCAATTGCAGAGCACAGAAGCTTCATGCGGTCGTAGCTCTCTTGTTGTCTCATCCAGTCAAAACTGGCATGGGTCTTGATGATATCTTTGGTATTGGCGATCACTGTATCCAACAGCTTAACTGCATCAACCGCTCCTCCATTGTCAACAAGAATCAATATGCGTTCCAAAATATCGGCTGTTCCAAGCACTAGACTGCGATTGAATGCATCCATATGACAATCCGTTGTGATGGACTTGGCAAACTTGCTACTGTCCAAAGGACGGTGGGCAGTAAGTTCAAGAACTGACTCGGGGACCTCTCTATCTGTGGGACTTCCTGTGAAATCTACCTTGGGCCGAGCCGATGCGTGGCTATATGTAGACCGGTTAGCTAGCATCATGCTGCCGCTGGCCGTAACATCAAGGAGCCCCAATGTGGAACCTTCCATCACATAATTCAGCATCATTGAGTCCAATTCAACATGTATGAACAGTGATTTCTCCTCTCCCGCCCGTAAGCTTCCGACTGTTACCACCTTGTCCCCGCTAGGACTCACACTTATATTATTATAAGTTGTCCGTCTTTTCTCAAAAAGCGATTCACTAGTGTAAACACGAGTAGATGGTGCATCCTCGTACCCACTTATATCGGCAATTGATCCGACAAGAGATTTCAAAGTGATTGTGACCTTGCGATGGGTATAAGATCTCTCAGAAGATGCAATGTTTACGAGACTTGTTTGTGCCTCGGTCCTGGATCTTGCAAAAAAATAGGCACCTCCAGTACTTGCAGATATCCGGCTTAATAGATCACAATTGTGGCTTTCCACTCCAATAGTACTGATTGGAATCGCTTCCTCTGTCAGGTAAGAGGGCATGCTGTCGAGATATGTTTGCCCATGGCTAACAAATATGATTGATGCTAATGATCTGGTGTTGTTTGGGTGACGGATCAATGATTCTGCTGCACTAAGAATCGGACGCAGATTGCGGGATGCTTTAATCTCACTGGTCTTACTGCCTTGCCGGAAAACGTCACGCCATCCTGACCATGCTTGCCGCTGAGCTTCAAAGCTTTTGATAGATTTTCCATATGTAACGATGCCAATTCGGTCAAATGCACCAAGCCGACTCACTATTTGGGCAATAGCAGACATCGAAAAACCCTCAGGCAAACAGATGATCATAGTGACAGGTGATCGCTCAACATAGTCACTATTGAAGGCCGGGAGAAGTTGGCCCGCTGACTGGGTCAATGGAAATTGTAGAGTCCTGTTATTGAGAGCAGCTACCCAATTGTAATTCTCCTCTCGCTTGTTGAAACTGAGGTAAAGATCTGTTACTGTCTCAGTTCCAACGCCTAATAACAGACAAATACCACCCCCGGGGCGTGTAACAATAGATGCCGAGCACAATTCATCACAGAGGCTAATTGCGGCCTTCAAAGTGGCTTCTTGTGCTTTCTCTCCAGGTTGGCTTAAAATGAGCATGTTCGAATATAGATAGGCTGTGACAGGCTTCCAAGTCTCACCGTCAACAGAGTAATTAGTATTAGCTTTGAGCCGGAGGGTTTCAGGGGAGAGCTTTGTGACATCCGCTCCTCCACGCTCAAGCTTGGACATGATGCTCGTGGTCACATTCTGGCCAAATGACAGATCGTCCTCTGTCATCCTATATTGCCAACGATCAAACACATGCTTGTCTGCTGAGACAGTAACAAGGCAGCCCACAAGCATCCTCTTACGGCCTGGAATAAATTTTATTGAAGACTTCTCTGGCTCTGCCTTGACCCTTAGCAAGATCTGTGTGTTCAGCAGGGATATGTTCATGCTTGTTCTTGGAGACACATCATCGTAGATAGAAGAAGCCACTGATAAACTGGACTTGCGTTTGTGTCGACGCTGTATTTGACCATGCGTTGGTATTTTCACAAACTCTGGACTGGAAACTTCTTGAACTTGACTTTCAGGATGCTCGCCGAGTTTGGTAACCATGGGGGTGGATGATGCGTCTGAATTCCTATTTTTTGCTTGACAAAGCTTACAGTATTGAGCAACCAGCAGCGATCCTCGGCGCTTACCTCCTGATTTAGAGACTACTCTTCCTAGACATGAGGGATGGGCCATGTGCTCACATGCAAGCTTGGGATTTGATTTGTCGATGGGTTTAGAGCAAAATGCACATATTTCGGCCGACGGTGATTTTGATAGCCGCAAGGGTTCAACGGGGCCATCCCAAAATTCGGGTATTTTCTCTTTTGGAAGCTTTTTATGGATATCACCGACAACCTTTGTCTTAGATGTTTCAGAACTGGACACAGACACAGGCGATTTCAAGACTCCTCTCTTTGGGCTTACCGAGAGCATGCCGCCGCTCTGTCTAAAGGGAAATAATTTACCTGTTGATGGCAATTCTTCTGTGAAGGTCGAGCCGATTTGTACGGGTGGTGAATAGGTAGCCTCAAGACCAGATAGCCAGCTATCAGTGGAGGATGCGGATCTACTACTGCTCATTAGTGGTATAGACGGCGATGATGTCTCATTAGACATTATAGGAGTACGGGGGTTACGCGAACTGTTCACCTTGTCCCTATACCTGGCAATCATGGTGGTGGAATCAAGCAGGAATGCTGTGTCGATTGAATGAAACCACACGGCCTCGCCTATGCATATATATTGTTCCTCTGCACGTCAGAGCACCCTTGTGCATGGGGGTTGATAGATGGCATTAAGCATGCCGCTCTGCCCTATCAATGCATCGGAAATAAGTAACTTGAGCGGTATATATTGAATTGACAGGAACTTTTGAGATAACACTTATTCAGGCTCACACAAAGCTTGCGCTTGAAAGAATCTGATAGCTAGAGGAGCCGGCGGGGCGGCACATTGGGAAAACATTCTTGTCTCAGGTCCCCAGACTCTGAGTCAGCTTGATGAGGCCCTTGCCCAAAATCTGCACAATCCCCCCGACAACGTTGTTCAAATTGATAGGGATCATGGCGGGGTACGGGGCAATACGCGGATCTATACCTAAGATGCATGCTATATAAAACGGTTGCGAGATCTCGCCATTTAGGGAAAGCTTATTGTGTTAAACCCAATCAAGTTTACTTGTCGTTTGTGGCTCCAAAGCCCTAGCACAGGCTACATCACCTTGGCGGACGTGTGGTTTCTGGAGTTGGGAGCAGGTAAGGGTGTGTTTCATATTGAGTCTTATTGGCATTCTTGTTAGGTGTGTGTGTGGACCCTTGTACAAGGGAACAAAGGCTAAGAGCGTGTAATTTGGATACCCCAAGATCTAGGTACAGAATTATATGCGGGTGACATATTTTTTAGAAATAAAGTTCTTCACTGGGTTGGGTAAGACCATCTTGCTATGGCAGTGATACCTGATACAGGTGTGCTGGCTGTGACACAACACAGCAGCAAGTCAACGGCATGATTGCTTTTGTTATGTTTTGGAAATCGTTGAGTCTTGAGCTCTTAGATTTTGTTATACAGTAATGCTATTGGCTCTAAATAACCGTCGCATAGCGCTCAAACAGCTATCATGGCTAATCTACAGAAATAGAGGGTCCACTGGATCCACCGACTCCACATTTGCGTAATGCATTTTTGAGACATTAGGGTGGTTTTGGCCACCTCCAATTCATGCGCCATTACCTAGTTTGGCTAATGGGCCCCGGCTAGACTGATTAGATGTACCAGCTTGCTCATGGCTTTGTTGCAACTGTCTGTGGATAACGCATATAATGCCTTTAATTAGCAATATGCACATTTATTACTACTATTTTGTGCATCAGCTTAAACTGGTTAAACAATTCCCCGGACCCATATCGGTGATATTCACGTTAGTAAAATAACTGCGCAAGCTTCAAGGTACGGAAGCCATTCGAGGACACTTGGATTTGGAGATGGATGTAGATATGCTGCAGTCCATCATTAGGTCCGAGTAAGTGCCTCATAGGTACAGTTTGGTTGCAAAATGAAATATTGGCCGACAAAACAGATATCAATTCGCTCCAAATAATAATTTTCCACTTTAGAATTTTTTCATTTCATATTGGAACACATCCAACCATCAGCTCTAACATGTCCTCTGACCTTGATCTTGAGTACTGTCTGTAGTCTTACTCATCTCGTCTGCTCACCACCATCTCACCGTCGCTAGCGGGCAAGCTCAGAAATGGGTAGCGTGTTTCTTCCTCACCTTGTCTCTGGATGGCATGTAGATCAAGCTATTATAACTGAGGAGGAGAAGGTAGTAGCCATTAGATTTGGTAGAGATACAGATCCGGAATGCATGCAAATGGACGAGCTGCTGTATGGCATAGCTGATCAAGTCCGTAATTTTGCTGTGATCTATGTTTGTGACATTGACGAAGTACCCGATTTTAATGATATGTATGAACTTTATGATCCAATGACCATTATATTTTTTCATCGAAATAAGCACATGATGGTTGATTTCGGTACAGGTGACAACAATAAGATGAACTTCCCAATAGAGAACCCCCAGGAGATGATTGATATTCTGGAGGTTGTTTTCCGGGGAGCAAGAAAAGGCAAGGGATTAGTGGTCAGCCCTGTTGATTATTCCACTCGTCGCAAGCAATAAGGGATCAATTAAGGGTATCGCTCAACGCTACTGATATTTAGGGCTGCGTATGTATTGCTGCATGAGATTGCAACAACGCCAACAATGATAATGATTTAATTGCCTCCAACAATTATAATAAGGAAATTTTCACATGAAGGGAAAGTGGATAATGAAATATATGTCTATAAAATAAATGATGAAATGATTTAAAGTGCGATGTTGAGGCAATTGAAATTTTTGAAATGCATGAGGGAGATCAGCAAGTCTTCTCTACTCAAGTCGCGCACAATCTTTCAATTGGTATCAACAGGGGTATCATTGAAAAATATTAGCACCATTTAGTTGCCTTCTAAAACTGACTGCAACAAAAGAACACATCACCATAAAATTTCTTGCTAGTGGGATGTTCAATGTAGAGAAAATAGGGTCACGGCGATGAGGCGGATGTGTTTACAATCTGTCAACGTGCTAGACAGATCAGGGGATAATCATTTCCCAACCACTGTTGCGACCCCTCACCACACACGAGACACGGGGAGCCATTCATATGTCTTTAAATGGAAATAATCTAGTTATTATAGGTCTGCAAACAAGGCTTTTGTAGAGTATTAGTTAGATGTTCATATGCCTTTCGCCAAGTGGCCAACCCGAACTTATTCTTAGATTACGCGTCTTGCCTCAAACTAGCACTTTGTAACAAGTATAACATAGACAACCTCAGCCTGTAATATATTTATTGAATATATATGTGATAACAAAAATTTTCCCTATCTAGCCAACGTAAAATCTCTACAAGACTGCCTTAACTTTGCACATTTTCATACCTGACCCACAGATTGCTTAACTCTGACTTGTAGGGCAGGGACCTAAATTAAGGCATGTGCACATGCCAGACCAGCTGAGGCAAGACGACAAGAAATTTGTGGAAATAAATTGCATGATGATCGTTGAAGAAGTACTCGCGGATGGATCCAGTTCAATAATCTGGTGTTGTTGGGATCCAGACCTCAAATAACCTCTGTTATCATGACTTTACCAGAGATTTTTCACTTTTCTTTACGGTTACCGATCCTCTATCAAGGATGGCCTTCTCGTAATCGGTAACTGCATGCATCTCAAGTTACTAATAAACTGCAGTGTGGGCCCTGTATACGGTTCCTGACCCGACATTATCGTCTCTTCCTTGGTTTTGTGCCGTTCACCCTGACTGAGTGTTTTTCAACAATATTGCAGTTGAAGACCCGAACTAACCGATATGCTGATCAATGGGTCTACTGCCCTACGGGTATGGCCTGGCACTCCGGCAGTCAAGACTGTCGAGTTAGAACCACCAGCTGCTAGCCAAGAACAAGACGCTATGAAGAAGCCCACGAGTGCTACTGAAGCAGATGTTTATGTTAAAAGTTCTAGCTACATGTCTCATACCCGACCCATTCATTTCCAGCAGTCCAAATCCATTCTTTCCCGCAAAAAGCCCAGATGGCAGGACTTTCCTGACTCGGAGGAGGTAGCAGGGTATCGAAACGTTGAGTTCAAAGGTTTCAAACATTTGCTGCTCATTGTCCTTGCTGTGGGAAATATGCGGCTGTTTTTTTCAGATATGAACCAATTCGGCTTTTTGAACGTTCTCAAACAGCTGGGTGTGGTCCCTGACGACATCAAGTATGGTGTGCTCATTTGCGCATCAAATCTTTTGTATTTTCCTGTGGCTCTTACAATTGAATGCGCAATGGCATACTGTGCTAAGCAATGGAAAGAATCCAGGCGGCAAAAGATCAAATCGGGCAGCACCCCTAGAACTGGTTCAGGCTCATTGTTTCACCCCAAGCGTTGGTGGAGAGCAATCGCGTTTCTGCATATCTTAAATGCGACAGTTCTTATCACGCTTTCAAGTTATTTAACTCGACAGCTTGTGTGGCATCCACTTATTGGTACGATGGTCGAGGCCAATACCATTGTTGTCTTCCTAAAGCTTAGTTCTTATGCGTTGACGAACCGTGACCTCCGTGATTCCTACATTTCCGATAAGCCGGTTCCTGATCTCTATAAGGATGCCCCTTATCCAGAGAATTTGACGTTTAGTAACTTGAATTACTTCTGGTTTGCGCCGACCCTTGTCTATCAGCCGGTGTACCCGCGTACCCCTCATATCCGGTGGTCAGTTGTTCTAGGTCTCGTTGTTGAGATTCTTTTGAGTCTTGCATTTATGTGGCTTCTTGTAATGCAGGCAGCAGCCCCTATTCTGGAGCACACTCTGACCCACTACCAGGCAGGCGACTACACTAGCCTGGTAGATGACTTTTTGAGTTTGGTTACTTTCAACATTATTACCTGGTTGTTGATGTTCTTTGTGATTTTCCAATGTTCACTCAATCTTATTGCCGAGATAACACAATTTGCCGACCGTGAATTTTACGGTGCGTGGTGGAATGCAGGTTGTGTAGGCACTTACTGGCGTGACTGGAACAAACCTGTAACCAACTACTTCAGACGTCATATCTATGTTCCCTTGCGTAAAAGGGGATGGAACGCGACTGCTTGCAGTACGTTTGTTTTCTTTTTGTCTGCAGTTCTCCATGAGCTGCTTGTTGGAGTTCCCACTAGAAACTTCAACGGCGTTGCTTTTTTCTGCATGATGGCACAAGTCCCCTTGATTATGGTGACTGCTCCTTTGGAAAAGATGCGTGGTCCTGGTACTACAATAGGTAATTGCATTTTCTGGCTAAGTATTTTCCTGGGCCAACCTACTGGCGTCATTATCTATTACCTGGCCTGGAACCTGCGTTACGGCCAACCAATTGCATCTTAACTCGACTCACAAGAAACCAAAGCAAAAGACAACGAAACAAACCTAATCAAAAACCCAAACAATATGAAGAAGATCTCTATCAATCACCATTACTACTTTCATATCCTACTACTATGTGGACTCTAAATATTGGTATCATTCTATTAAATTATTAACACTCTGAAGTAAATGTCCCTTGCCCAAACCTTGCCCTGGAAAATTGAGAATCACCATTCAAGATAATTGTACTCTTCATATCACTTTGAAAAATAACGACAACCCTTAGTCATGCTTGCACCACTTGGGTCGGCTAATCGGTCGGTTTTTGCACCAAAAGTGGCCCAGAGATTGAAGGGATATGTTGCTCCTGGTGGTAGAACATCCGTTCCCAAACGTGTTCCTCGTAAACTTCGTGTAGGAGAGGTCAGACCCGCTATTTACTACAAATTCGACCAGACCATCGAGTTGTCTGATGGTGCCACAGTGTCTCGCCGCTCCCTGTTCCCCCGTTTAGAATGGAAGTACTTGGCTGATCAGAGAAACACCCCTCTCTGGAACCCCAGCAAGCCTAACCTTCGTGCTCTTGAGCTTGATGCTTCTGGTAAGCTCGCCAAGTTCCGCAAGCGGTTCCAGGAGCTCGGCGAGTCAGAGGCTTCCAAATCAGAGTCTTCTGGCTTCGACTTTGATGATCTTATCAGTGATGGTGCTGAGCAGGTTACTTCCGGCCGTTTACATCAGATCAAGAAGCCCAGCGGCAAGAAGAAGAAATGATCGCTTGGAAAATGTAAAGAAAGACAGTTTCTTTCTATTGTAAATATTTCATACGCATATTGAATTGCACTGTAACCTTTTTAACTGGTACTTAATAAAATAAAATAAAATCTATGCTCTAGTGTATCTAAAAGATCAATCTATCATGCTTTCAAGAGCGTCATGAACCTTGTGAGGATTAGACACATGCCACTGGGCTACCGTCATCTTATCCGAAGGTCCTACGACACTTGTATAGTACTCTTCCTGGTTGTGTTGTTCACTGACTGCTCGAAACATATCTTCGTCGGTGGTGTCGTCCCCCATACATAGTACAAAGTCCGGCCGTTTCTTTGATTCTTTAAAAATAGTCCGCACAATTTCTCCTTTATTGAATGCATGTGGGCGCACCTCAACATTGGCTTTACCTGACATGACATCTACTGGGTAGGAATTAGCAACTGTGACTTCAAGGTAGGCTCGAAGGTGACTTGCTTGGAATGCTCCGAATACAGGGTCAGCCCGTCTATAGTGCCAGGTAATACTGGCTTTTTTTGCTTCTATAACGGCGCCCTGAGTACGTTCTGTGTATGACTGCAGCACTTCCACGACAATTTTCTTCCATGAATTATCCATTTGGGCTACAAGATCTGTCCATTCCTGCTCATCCTTCTTCTTCACAAAGGAACCATGCTCGGCACTCATTGAAAGATTGAATTCCCCAAGCCACTGATCCAAAAACTTCTGATCACGTCCAGAAATAACCCATACTTCATTCTTTTCATCGTCGCACAGACGGTGCATCAATCTTTTGAGTCGTTCAGACGGAATGGCCGCAGCAGGATCTTGCACGATGGGTGTTAAGGTGCCATCATAATCAAATAAGAATAGTCGCTGGGACGCCTTTTGATATGTTTCACGCATCTGATTAACATTTAATTCAGGGGTGTGGTGAGTAGACTCGTGCTGGAGGTCATGAACAGTGAGGTTGCCAAGAAAAGTTCGAACCCACACTTTCACATTGAATTCGTTAAGCATATTGAACATGGAGTATGAGTCTTTATTCCGTTCTTGTGTCAGACCCTCGTGGATAACCTGTGCAACATTCATAGCATCGTAAGGGTTGACCGATAATGCGTCGGTAATAAAACTTGTGAGACCCATAAACTCGGATACAATCACAGGCCCGCCAACATTGCGCTGGCAACAAATATACTCAAGCGCAGCATGACTGGTACTATCACGCACGCTAGTAAAAAAACCGACATCAGCAACCTCAAGCAGAGCAAAGTATTCATCTTGATCAATATGCCTTGAATAGTGTTGGATAGGCCATGATTGCATTGTTCCGTATGTGCCATTAATATCCGCAACTAGTTCGGCAACTTTTTGTTCGAGTTTAGGATTATGATCATATGCAGGGGTTGTGATTTGAACGAGAACAACCTTTTCGCGCCATTCAGGGTATGCTTCGAGGAATATGCTGAATGCCTTGAGCTTTTGTAAGACACCATCAAGGCTATCGAATTTATCACGACCAATGATAAGCCGTTTGCCCTTATAGAGTCTCTTGAGTTCTTGCACAAGCTCACGAACTGAATTACTCTTTGTTTCTGCAATAACATGACCAGTATCAATTCCGATTGGAAGCGACTGACATGAGACAATGCGACCATCAACGACGATATTTTCACCATCATGATCATTTCCGATCAAACGAATACAACTTGAAACAAAATGTCTAACATACGCATCTGATTGAAAGCCAACAAGAGTAGCACCGAGCATACCCGTGATAAGTTCGTTCCGTTGTGGGATGTCACGAATAAACTCCGACGATGGAAATGGGGTATGCAGATATAATCCAATTCTTGCCTCGGAAAAACACGACCGAAGCATTTGAGGTAATAATAAGAGATAATAGTCGTGGATCCAAATGATATCACCGGGTTGATAAATACTGACAATGGTATCGCAAAAGGCCTGATTGAGCTTCTCGTAGAATTCCCAGCCGGAAGTTTGTTTATCCAAACCTTCAACATCAGTATTTTGCATATAGTGGAACGTTGGCCACAGTTCATGCTCGGCATATTCTCGCCAATTGGTATAGGGAGGACCCAGCCAGACAGGCTCAACCTGGGCAGACCCAAGTTTGTTCAAGTTCTCTTTGATCGATGCCTTCTCAGGTTCAGTTAAGAACGGATAGTCACCAGTCCTGGTACCAATAGACTCAATTTCTCCTTGCCATGCCACATGGATGACTTCCCAGTCAGTGCTCTTCTCAAGATACTGAACAGCACCAAGCATGGCAGATAACCCGCGTCGCGTTCTCAATGAGAGCTCACCACTATCCTCATTCCTAACGATAATATGGGGAAGCATTGTCATCACATTAATGACTCGTCCACTAACATCAGCCCCTCGACTTCTTAATGCGTTTGGTGATTCACCTATAGGATTGTCCTTATAGGGCAGCTTTGGCTGGATCTTATCGGGGCCTGTCCGGAAACTCCGAGGATCCATCAATTTGCCCATTGATGGGGTATGATAGAACGAGTCCACATCCATTATTTTTCTATACAAATAACGGGAAACTCTTGTAAATCAATTTGGTCTCAGTAATGCAACGGGCCAAGACGTTCCCTTCCCGAGCACCGGTTCGCCAAAGACGAGCCAGTTGAGTAAGCCGCTATATCAGCCACAAGGTCACTACTTTACAGAGCTAGTGGCAGTGGCAGCAATGGCCCGTTCACTCGATGCCATCCAAATCAAACTATAAATACAACAATTGATATATATGACCGATAAGATAACAGCCCATTATCAACACTAGAGTACATCACGTAGAATAACACTTGAATAGTCCTTGACACGGTTCAATTATAGATGATAAATATGCGACAGTATTTAAATAATTCACAGGAAACACCTTGTAGATCATTGAGGGGCCTGGCCCATGAATTAATCTGTTATCGGCCAATAACTTAACCAGCCGACACAGGGGGGATGATCGCTAGCTCATCGCCGTTATTCAGCACAATGTCTGGGGATTGCACATAGTCAAGGTTGACGGAAACGGCACAACATGGCAGCAATTCCTTGGCCCCATGGTACTCTTGTGAGACCCAGGCAAGGACATTTGCAAGAGTAGTACCCGTTCCAACGTTGTAGGTATCGAACTCTTTCCCGGTTAGATCTTTAAGCGGTCCAAAGTAAAGGATTTTCATGCACGATGAAGGGTAGGTGTTCTCCGGACTTGTTCCCAGGATGACACAGAAGTTTAGCAGCCAAATCTAGGTGCTAACGCTCTTCCTGTTATCTCGCAGTTCCTGACATAAGGTGTAGATAGTAGACAATTACTAGTTCTGTGGTGGAACTCATAGATAGGCAACTTGAAACTACGATGATTCACCAGTAATGGCTCAAATTTAAGTAACAATTTCAATCAAATTTCATAGTTTATTCTAAACTATAAACTTGGAGTTTTTTCAAAATACCACTTGACCTACAAAATGTACTGTTAGCTACCTACACATGGAGTTTGCCGAGTATCACAGGCATTCCCACGGACACCTTGGGTAAGGAAACTACCATGTAGCGTCGAAATGATTGGCTGTTGCCCCTGATAATGCAAGCCGCTGCAGAGTGCTCCGATGCATGCATCAACCCGTTGTCGTGGATTTGGACGTGTTTAAAATTGCACGGCACCCAGTGCATTTGCATTTCTTACATTGACTGTATCTCGCTGTGTTGTGTTGTTTGGTTGAAAAATGACAAGCACAAAGGGTTGGACTATTGACCAGTGGCGGGATTCACAGGTTGGTGAAGTACCAGCTGCGGCGTTGAAAAATATTACCGACTTGGTCGCCTCGTTTGACCAGTCTCCTGAATGGATTTACATCGCTTCAGAAACTGATTTGCGCAGACAATGGGATCTTATTGACCATACTAAGAAGAATCAACTCGCTCTGTACGGTGTTCCTTTTGCTGTCAAAGATAACATTGATGTGAAAGAATTTCCTACAACTGCTGCCTGTCCTGCTTTCCGCTATATTGCAGCCGATGATGCGTTCATTGTTGACCTTCTGCGTAAAGAGGGTGCTATAGTTGTTGGCAAAACAAACCTGGATCAGTTCGCAACCGGCCTGGTTGGCACACGCAGTCCCTATGGCATTCCTACTAGTGTCTTCAGCGATAAACATGTTTCAGGTGGTTCCAGTTCTGGTTCTGCCGTAGTTGTAGGAAAGGGTCTTGTACCATTCTCTCTGGGCACTGACACAGCCGGTTCTGGTCGTGTTCCTGCTGCTCTCAATAATTTAATTGGGTTGAAGCCGTCCCTTGGTTCTTGGAGCACTACTGGTGTTGTTCCTGCTTGCAAATCTATTGACACAGCCACCGTTCTATCTCTCTCCCTCAAAGATGCTCAGACTGTGTTTCGTCTGGCTCTCAAGTTTGATAAATACCAACCTTATGCTCGCGAATTCCCGAAGCACCCTCTCATGACATTTGGCAAGCGTCCTATCTTTGGTGTCCCTCGTGATCTGCAGTTTTTTGGTGATGAGGCAAACGAGAAGTTGTTTTCAGATGCTATTGAGCGCCTCAAGACCACTGGTGTTGAAGTTGTAGAGGTTGATTGCTCTGATTTGTTCCGTCTCGCTAAACTGCTTTACGAAGGTCCCTGGGTAGCCGAGCGTTACCACGCTGTGCGTGATTATATTGACCGCCCTGAAACAATGGATCCAACTGTTTACAAAATTGTGAAATCTGCTGAGGGTGTTACTGCTGTTGACGCCTTTGACAAGGAGTATATGCGTCAGGAGATTAAGAAGAAGATTCGTGCTGATTTCCACTACCTTGATGGATTCGTTATGCCCACTTGCCCTTTGAATCCTACCATCAAGGATCTTGAAGATGAGCCCATTCTTGTTAATTCTCAGCAGGGTACTTATACCAATTTTGTTAACCTCGGTGACTTTTCTGCTCTTGCTGTTCCCTCCGGCTTCCGTCCTGATGGATTACCCCAGGGTTTAACATTCATGTCTGAAGCCAACCATGACTTTGCTTTACTTGATGTGGCCAAGAAATTCCTTGATGCTACACCCAATCGCCTCATGGGCAACACAGGAGTTCATGCACAGGCCAGCGATGATTCCCTGTTTTCTGTGCTCCCAGGTTATGAACCTTCCACAATTCAGCTTGCTGTTGTTGGTGCCCATCTTTCAGGTATGGTTCTTAATTGGCAGCTCCGTAAAGTTGGTGCTACATTGGCTTTCCGCACTACTACTTCGCCTAACTACAAATTTTATGCTTTGAACACAACCCCTGCTAAGCCTGGTATCATTAGAGTTCCCGAGGGTGGTAAGAGTATTGAAATTGAGGTATGGGATGTGCCTGTTGAATCTTTCGGTACATTCATTGCCATGGTCCCTTCTCCTTTGGGCATTGGCAGCCTTGAGCTTGCTAATGGTTCCTATGTTAAAGGCTTCATTTGCGAACCCTCCGCTATCGCAGATGCCAAGGATATTACTTCTTATGGGGGTTGGCGTAGCTATATTTCAAAGGGTGTGAATGCGGGAAAGCCTTTTGATACCGTCCTCGTTGCTAATCGCGGTGAAATCGCTGTGCGTCTGATCAAGACTTTGAAGAGGTTGGGCATCAAGACGGTAGCAGTTTTCAGTGAGCCTGATCGGTATGCACAGCATGTTTTGGATGCTGATGTTGCCATTGACTTGAATGGTACTACTGCTGCCGAGACTTATTTGTCTATCCGAAAGATCATTGACGCTTGTAAACAAACGTCCGCCCAGGCTGTTATTCCTGGATATGGTTTCCTTTCGGAAAATGCTGATTTTTCTGATGCTTTATATGCTGAGGGTATTATATTTATTGGTCCTTCTGGTGATGCCATCCGCCAACTTGGCCTCAAGCATTCTGCACGTGAAATTGCAGAGAAGGCAGGTGTACCCCTTGTTCCTGGTACCGGCCTGCTTGATACCGTAGAAGATGCTCTCAAAGCTGCCAATAAACTTGGCTACCCTGTCATGATCAAGAGCACTGCTGGTGGCGGTGGTATTGGCCTCCAGAGAGCCGACAGTGACGCTGAGTTGACCAAAGCATTTGATACTGTTAAGCGCCAGGGCCTTGCTTACTTTAATGACTCCGGTGTTTTCCTCGAGGTATTTGTTGAGAATGCTAGACATGTTGAGGTTCAAGTATTTGGTGACGGTTATGGTGATGCTGTTGCTTTGGGGGAGCGTGACTGCTCTCTTCAGCGTCGTAACCAGAAAATTATTGAGGAGACACCTGCTCCTGATATTCATGAGGACACGCGTCTTGCTATGCGTAAGAGTGCTTGCGATCTTGCCGCTTCTATGAACTACAAGTGTGCTGGTACTGTGGAGTACATTTATGACAGCGCGCGTAACAAGTACTACTTCCTCGAGGTTAACGCTCGTCTCCAAGTTGAACATCCTGTCACCGAGTATATCACTGGCCTGGACTTGGTTGAATGGATGGTTTTCATTGCTGCAGACCGCCCTCCGAATTTCAAGCAAGAGATCAAGTTCAATGGTGCTAGCATGGAGGCACGTTTATATGCCGAGAACCCTGTGAAGGATTTTCTGCCGTCGCCCGGTCAAATCACTGAGATTAAGTTCCCTGAATGGGCACGCATCGATGGTTGGGCGCGTAAAGGCACAGTGATTTCTTCTGAGTATGACCCAACAGTTGCCAAGATCATTGTTCATGGTAAGGATCGTGCTGAAGCTCTGGCCAAGTTGAACCAAGCTCTTAACGAAACATTTGTCTCTGGCGTTGTTACAAACCTTGACTACTTGCGCTCCGTTGCTAGTTCCAAGATGTTTGCTGAGGCAAAGATGTTTACCAAGGTACTTGACTCCTACAGTTACCACCCACATGCAATTGAAATTTTACAACCGGGTTCGAATACCTCTATTCAAGATTATCCTGGACGCCCTTTGCTCTGGCATATTGGTGTGCCTCCATCTGGCCCTATGGATGATTTTGCTTTTAGAGCTGCTAATAAGATTGTTGGAAATGATGAAGCTGCCCCTGGTATTGAGGTTACATTGACTGGTCCAACAATTCTTTTCCACCATGACTGTGTTATTTCTGTCACTGGCGGTGTTGTTCCAGTTACTGTGGATAGTGTTGCTGCTCCTCAATGGGTCCCAATTGAGATCAAAGCGCGCCAAAAGCTTGTTGTTGGCAAACTCAGTAGTGGTTGCAGAGCCTATATTGCTATTCGTGGTGGTCTTGATGTTCCCGAGTACCTTGGTAGCCGTTCCACATTCTCTCAGGGCAAGATAGGTGGATTTAATGGCCGTGTATTGAAGTTCGGGGATGTCATTGCCCTTGGACAACCTGAGCTTTCAAGTTGTACACTCCCAATGCCAATTTCAGCGCCAATTCATTTCCCCAAAGAATTGATTCCTAGCTATTCCCACAAATGGGAGATAGGTGTTACTTGTGGTCCTCATGGCGCTCCTGATTTCTTCCAGGCTGACTTCCTCGATACATTTTTTGCTACAGAATGGAAGATTCATTACAATTCTAATCGGTTTGGTGTTCGTTTGGTGGGTCCTAAACCTACGTGGGCCCGTGTTGATGGTGGTGAAGCCGGATTGCACCCTTCTAACGCACACGACTACGTCTATTCTCCAGGTGCCATTAACTTTACTGGCGATGAGCCAGTAATCCTTGGCTGTGATGGACCTAGTCTTGGTGGATTCGTTTGTGCTGCTGTGATTGTCAGTGCGGAGTTGTGGAAAGTTGGCCAGCTCAAACCTGGCGACTTGGTCAAGTTTGTTCCCATGAGTGCAGATAATGCCATTCTGCTCAAGAAGGCTGTTGACTTACAGTCCAAGGGCGAAGTTACCCATCTTCCTGAGATTATTCACACTCTGGAGGAACCTGTTCTCTATCACCAAGATGCTTCAAATATCGGTCCAAAGGTTGCCTACCGCCAGGCTGGTGATCGTTATATTCTGGTTGAATATGGTGATAATGTCATGGATTTGAATTTGCGTTACCGAGTGCATCGCCTGACTGAGCTTACTCTTGGTGAAATTGACGGTGTTGTTGAAATGTCTCCTGGTGTCCGCAGTGTGCACATTGAGTATGATCCCACTGTCATAAGCCAGTCCGCGCTCATGGAGAAGCTGATTTCAAACGAAAAGCAGATTGAGTGGACGCATGCTTGGAAAGTGAAATCTCGTGTTCTCCGCCTGCCTCTTGCTTTTGAGGACAAGAAGACTCTCTCTGCAGTTACGCGTTACGAAGAGACTATCCGTCGTGAGGCACCTTGGCTGCCTAACAACGTTGACTTTATTCGTGATGTGAACGGACTTAGTGATCGTAATGAAGTTCGTGATATGATGTACGCTGCTAAATTCCTTGTTCTTGGCCTTGGCGATGTGTATCTTGGTGCGCCTTGCGCCGTTCCCCTTGATCCCCGCCACCGCTTCCTTGGTTCCAAATACAACCCTTCACGCTCTTGGACACCCAATGGTACTGTTGGTCTTGGTGGTATGTATATGTGCATTTACACCATGGAGTCTCCTGGCGGATACCAGCTTATTGGTCGCACCATTCCTATCTGGGACAAGCTTTGCTTAAACAATTACACTAGCAACGGAGAGCCTTGGCTACTGCATCCATTTGATCAGATTGAGTACTTCCCTGTAAGTGAAGCAGAACTTGAGAAGCATGTTGCCTGTGTTGAGCAAGGCACATACAACTTGAATGTTTCTGAGACTGTGTTTGATAACACTGAATACGAGAAGTTTCTTGATTCGAACAAGGAAAGTATTCAAAAGCATGTCGAACACCAAACTGCGCATCAGGAAGAATTTGTTAAACTTATCACCAGTGCTGAGAAACAGGCTGAGCATGCTGCTGTAGCAGTCAATGCTGATGAGTTCAGTGAGACAGCAGAGCTTATTTATGCCGAAATAACTGGCCGGTTTTGGAAATCAGCTGTCACAGAGGGTGAGAAAATCTCAAAAGATGCATGCCTGCTTGTATTGGAAGCTATGAAAACAGAAATGGCTGTCACTTCAACTATTGCTGGTACTGTTGTCAAAATTGTGCATCAGAATGGCGACATGGTTGAAGCTGGTGATGTGGTAGCTGTGATAGAACCAATTGCTGCATAGATTATTAGCACTATATAGCTTCAAAGACTTTTTTAAAATGCCGATACTTTTAGACACCATTAATTGTCGCTAGCCAGATATCCCACGCAGCGAAGTGCTTATGCAAAACTTTAAATATCTGAGAGATCTATAGTTACTCCACGAGAAACAAATGATCATACTATTTACTACTCATTATGGTTAACATGAACGTGCCATAGCAATTGGTAGCTTCAATTTGCTGCGCTTGTAAGTTGTCAGAACCATCATTCTAGAATCGGCCCGAAGTACGCAGGTAAGTTATACTTTTATGATGCAGAGACCAACTTGATTCTTCAAATGATGTAACATGAACTCAATCGATGGGCAAGAAAGTAAGCCTACAGTAAGCCCAAAATTTGCTGTTCACATGCTATCAACTATTGTACTCTAGAGGGACCTTACCTGTTCCACCGTAAGTTCTAGTTATGGAATATGCGAAATTAAATTTACTATGTACTGTTTTTACGATAAACAAATAGTGGTTACTTAGGTATATATCATGTCATGAACACCGATTGTATGCATGTCAAGCTGCAAGGGTAGCAGTCCCTGCATTATGACGCATAGTACTGAATTAATGAGGGCAATCAATCAATTTCATCTGAATTTGGTTGATTGAAACGGTAAGAATGCACGTTTAGGTCAAATAATACATATCAGAAGTTGCCAGGCCTTCTCGTCAACGAAAGGAGATGCTGCCTCATCGGATGATCATACTCAATAAAGTTTGACTACGCTTTGAATTAATCCCACCAAGCCCCAATGTCACAGATACAATTCACTGTCATTGAATATTACGTCTTCGACGTAAAGTTGCGGCGGTCTGAAACGATGACGTATATGCAACAACAAGCATCGGGTCAATGCACGTACGGCTAAATTTTGCGACATGTGACTAGAAAGAAAAGCAGTCCTAGTCTATATCTGTTCCAAAAATACCAAGTACCACTCTACTTTGCATAGAAAACCATATGCTTCTCTATCGCTAGTTCCAAGCCTACCCCATACCTCTCGCTTACGGCTACCGGCACATTTAATGCTGGTGAAACGACTTTCACCTTCTGGGGAAGCCGCATTATATAATCAGCGGTAGATTTCTTGGGGATTGAAGGGACGAAAAGAGGAGAAGAACATAGTATCCTAACAGATATTTCTTGGAGAATAGATACCTAAAAACTGGGCGTTACTAGTTACTCGAACCAAAGGCTATTTGTTACAGCATTCTACTTGTTCTATACCCTGGTAAATATTCGGTCATTGAGGGAACCAGCTCTGATCAACGTTTGTTCACAGAGTTTAAAAAAAGTAAATCTGGAAGTTGCATTCTATCTCAGCTTCTTACCAATCAGAAAATATCGGATATCGTCATCCTTTTGGCGGCCTATTTGTGCTAGTCAATCCTATCGTTGCGCCTGGTAATTCTTTTGTACCCCGGCATCGATTTCAGAAGTTGCCACTCTTAGCAGGCTACAAATTTACCCTATATTAAACGGCTGAATAGGGAGGGTTTAAATTGTAATTCCAAGACACCAAATTACTTTGTTTGTCGCAAGTCAAAGTTGGGAACCGGTCCTTGTCTACTTCTACTCACTGCTTCGCATACACTCTTGAGAAGACTAAAGAAACTGGTCTAGACTTTGCCTCCGTTCTTTGAATTGTAATAAGTTTAATTACAGTTTGACAAACATCTCCTCCAAACATCTCAACTTTATTTTCCTCGATCGGAGATCGCTTGATTGGTATTAGTCTTATAAATGGAGCAACGTCGGTACTTGCCCCACCCGCAGAACCGGCCATATACCTCTTCAAATTCAAGTCCGATGTATGGATCACCAGCCATGCACGCTGCTAACCCAGCTCAGCCGATCCCACAAGGTGGCAGGCCACCTGCCCAATTCTCTCACCAGGGTTATGCTATTCAATCCCATGAGCCTCATCAAGCACCCCACCATGGTTCTTATCAAGAGTCACATCAAGGGTCACACCATGCTCCGCCTCATGGTACACACCAAAACCATCAACATGGCAATCATCATCCCCATCATATTCAACATCAGCCTATGGGGGCTCAAGTTCCTTTGAGCCATCCACAGCAGTTGCACCATCCTGCTCAGGGTAGATCATCCCCTGCGCCATCGCATAGTTCGATCGGCTCTAACAGTTCACTCAGCCAGTCAAATAATGCAATGAGTGCTGGAAATAACATAAACAGACCACAATCACGGCCCCGTCCACCACACATTGAGACTACTGGGGGGAACTCGTTAGTATCAGGTGGTGCGCAAAACTACAGCCCTCGCACTCCAACGAACCAGCAACATTTACCCTCAGGTCCTCGAACCACACCTTTGCCGTATCCGTCTTCCCACAACTATCCACAGCAACCCATGCGCACACTTCATGCGAACCCATCCATGAACTCCTTGAACTCATCCAAAGCAGGTCAGGTTTCTGGAACGATATCTCCTGGTTCTGAATCTAATGTTCCCTACTTTCCGCGCTC
This sequence comes from Wickerhamiella hasegawae, assembly GCA_030572535.1. Taxonomy (NCBI): domain Eukaryota; kingdom Fungi; phylum Ascomycota; class Dipodascomycetes; order Dipodascales; family Trichomonascaceae; genus Wickerhamiella; species Wickerhamiella hasegawae. The sequence goes on from JAJLZZ010000030.1 coordinate 22,249, forward strand.
TCCCCATCGCACACAGGTAGCTGCCAAGTACGAGCAGACTGCATACCCTGTTGATTCGCCCCCTAGAGAAACTTTCGGACACCAAAGCAGCCCCTCTAACCCCGCAGCTACTCAACAGCGCTCTTCACCGACTTCCCAGCGTGTTCAGATGCCAACACAAGTGAAAGATCAGATTCAGAGTCAGGTGCGTAATCAAAGACTCACTCAAACTTCTAGTATTGACAAACAGCTTCCTTCGAGCCCTGCTTCTTCATCGACACCTCCGGGTAGCTCTCAGATCGGCCCTTCGCCAGTGGGTCATCGCCGTGAAGATTCGACAGGTAGTTTTGGCAACTTTGGAGAGTCCAGACCCACACCACGTCGTCAGTATATGCCTGATGAAAGCACACCCGGTAGTCCAACTGGATCATCAATCCGGTCTGCAGAAGGTTCAGTTACTGTTCAAAGCTTTGAGCAGATTCGACGCAAAGCTAGCCAGCAGCCACACAACCCCCAAGTGCAATTTGCTTTGGCCAAACAGCTTATTGCTGCCGCATCTCAGCTTGCCAATTGCTACAGTGACTCGACCACACCTACTACTCTACTTGTTGACTCGCGTGTCGAAGACAAGAATCGGGAGATTTGGATCAATGAGGCTCACCGGATCACAAGACGGCTTGCGACCAAAGTGAATTTCCCTGATGCTCTGTTTCTGTTGGCTGCTAGCTATAGCTCTGGTGGTCTGGGCTTGGATATCGATAATATCAAAGCGTTTGAGTTTTATATGAAAGCGGCCAAACTTGACCATCCGGAAGCATGCTACAGAGTGGCTGTGTGCCATGAGCTTGGCGTGGGCACGAAACGCGACAATGATAAAGCTATGTCGTGGTATAAACGTGCAGCACAACTGGGTGATGTTTCATCTATGTACAAGCTAGGTATGATTTCTCTTCATGGAAATGCAGGACAACCACAAAATATTGGTGAGGGCCTCACTTGGTTGCATAGAGCTGCAGAAAAGGCCGATGCTAACACTCCTCATGCTGTGCATGAGCTGGGCCGGTTACATGAAAAAGCCGACGAAATCCTGGGCAAAAAGGTCTCCACTGTCAATGATAGTGGCCAGACCACGTCAATTGAACAGAGTGATGCCAAGGCTTTGGAGTTTTATTATAAGGCGGCCGATCTTGGCTATGCACCATCCCAGTATCGCCTGGGCCATGCGTTCGAGTTTGGAGAGTTAGGATTGAATGTCAATGCTGCTAAAAGTATATCTTGTTACACCCAATCAGCAAAAAATGGAGATCCCGACTCTGAGCTTGGACTGGCAGGCTGGTACTGGACTGGAGCAGAGGGAGTCATCCGGCAAAGCGATACCGAAGCATTCCTATGGGCAGAAAAGGCTGCAAACAGAGGCCATGCCAAGGCAGAGTTTGCATTGGGATACTTCTATCAGATTGGAGTTGGAGTTCCTGCCAATCAAGAATACGCAAAATCATGGTATCTCAAAGCACATGAGAAGAAGCATCCCAAGGCACTTGGAAGACTTCGGGAGCTTGGTGTTCCTATGTAGAAATGTAAAATGTCTTATATTTATTAAAAATCTGAAGCAAATACAAATAATCCAAGAAGGTCCATCTAATAACCCTTTTCAGCGGGAGAACGCAGTGCCCTGCATGGTGGCCATGGAAATGCACGTGTAAGCGAAGGTACCGGCGTCGTGGGCGTGAAGATTGGTGGTGAGTTGCACATGAGCATCCGAGGTGAAAAAAAAAAAAACATGGGGAGGATTTCCTTGGCATGACATGTGACACAGTCGGCGCCAAAAACCTTGATTAAAAGACTTTGCAACACCGAATAAACTAGGCGACAGTATTTAATCCAACAATTGTAATCGGATTGGCACAGACTGAGACTGGCTGGCTGGTTCCTCCCCTATGGACCACTACCCGCGCGCCCCTTGCATTAGAGTTCTACATCCGACACAGGGCTGAAGAGAGTTTGGTAATAACATGTGCCGAGCTAAGTTTAGAGGCTACGGAGGCCAGATCGACACGGAAATGCTTACACACGGTCGAAGTCAGAAAGTGTCATATTATTGGAGACCCCTGGATCCCCGCATTGTCGTATTGACCAGGACTTGTGACCCCTTGTTTCTCCGATACAGCCGGCCAAGCGAACAGTGCAGGTTACCAGTCATTTGAAGAACCCTTGACCTACATGACCGTAGGTAGGAGACGTCATAGGACGTCGTGGGGGAGAAAACCAGGGATTTTGCGCGAGCTGAGACGGGGTACCAGCCCAATATTTCGGCCACGTATTTACTACAACTTCACAGCCATTATAGGTTCTTTTAAACAGCGATCGACATTTGCAAGTATGACTTAAACTAACTGTGCCTTGTATTGCTAGGGTTGAGGCAGCCGCTACAACCTCCCAAGGGTCCGTTAAAAATGACCCGGAAAGCCAGGCCCCGGCGTCACCAAGAACCTTCCGTCTTAACAACCACCTCTCTGCCGACGTTAATCGAAAACTCGAATGTTGAGGACGGCTAGAAAGCTCGCTATTCCCACTGCGGTTGTAGGTAGTGCTTTGGCTGCCTACCTTATATACGATGACCGCCGGTCTAATTACCGTTACAACGCTCCCCACAAATCCTGGATTCCTGAGCCCGCTTCTCCTCCCCGGTCTCGCCAGGAGATTCTCGAGCGTTTGGCCTCTACTGCCAGCTATGATATCCTTGTCATTGGTGGTGGTGCTACCGGTGCAGGCACTGCGTTCGATGCCTCTACGCGTGGATTGAATGTAGCCCTCGTCGAGCGTGACGACTTCGCATCTGGTACTTCCTCCCGTTCCACCAAGCTTGTGCACGGTGGTGTCCGTTACCTCGAGAAGGCTGTGTGGCAGGCCGACTATGGTCAGTACCTGCTTGTCAAGGAGGCCCTTGCCGAGCGTAGACACTTCCTGAACATGGCCCCCCACCTCGCTTTCCCTCTGCCCATTATGATTCCTATTTACAAGTGGTGGCAGCTGCCCTACTACTACGCTGGTGTTAAGACTTACGATGCCATCGCTGGTTCTGCTAACCTCGAATCTTCTTACATTTTGTCTCGTGGCCGCGCTCTGCAGCTGTTCCCTATGTTGAACGAATCTGAGCTCAAGGGTGCTGTGGTCTACTACGATGGTTCCCACAACGATTCTCGTACCAATGCTTCTCTCACCATTTCTGCTGTCGAGAATGGTGCCGATATTCTTAATCACTGCGAGGTTGTTGGACTTGTCAAGGATGACAATGGCAAGGTTGTCGGTGTTGAGGCCGTCGACCTTGAGTCTCAGGACGCCAACCCTACTCCTTTCACTATTCGCGCTAAGTCTGTTGTAAATGCTACCGGTCCTTTCACTGATACAATCCGTAAGATGGATGATGAAAAGGCCCAAAACATTGCCATTGGTTCCTCTGGTGTTCACATCGTTCTCCCTGGTTGGTACAGTCCCAAGAACATGGGTCTGCTTGACCCTGCTACTTCTGATGGTCGTGTTGTCTTCTTCTTGCCTTGGCAAGGTTCTACTTTGGCTGGTACCACTGATCGCCCTAGCGATATTGAGGCCCACCCTACACCTACCGAAGAGGATATCCAGTTTGTTTTGAATGAAGTCCGTCACTACATTGATGGTAAAGTTCATGTATCACGTGAAGATGTGCGTGCCGCTTGGTCCGGTATTCGCCCTCTGGTCAAAGACCCTAATAAGACTGATACACAGAACGTTGTCCGTTCTCATGCCGTCGGAGTGTCAGACTCCGGCTTGGTTACAATTGCTGGTGGTAAATGGACCACTTTCCGTGAGATGGCCGAGGAGACTGTCGATACCTGCATCAAGACCGCCGGCCTAAAGCCTGCATTGCCCTGTCAGACCAAGCTTGGTGTCAAGGTCATTGGTGCTGAAGGTTGGACCCCCCTCATGTACGTCGACTTGGTTCGCGAATACCAGCTCAACCCTGATGTTGCCCGCCACTTGAGCGAGAACTATGGTACCCGTGCATTTGATGTTGCTCGTTTGTGTTCACCTACTGCTGTTGATGCTCACGGCAACATTGTCAGCCGTGACTCTCGCATTGCACCTGCCTACCCCTTCTTGGATGGTGAGGTGATCTACGCTGTCAAGTACGAGTATGCCACAACTGTCATGGATGTGTTGGCTCGCCGTACCCGTCTTGCATTCCTCGACTACCAGGCTGCCCGCGACGCCTTGCCTCTTGTCATTGATATCATGGCCAAGCAGCTTGGCTGGTCCGTCGAGCGCCAGCAGCGCGAGTACGTGGACTCTCTTGACTACTTGGTTGGTATGGGTCTCCAGGAGCCTAAGCCCATTCAGCAAGAGACCTCCACAATTAATGCACCCAACTAAAAATTTTGTATAGGTTATGATAGAGCTGTATAAAGATGATTACCTTGTTATAAAACCTCATTTTCTAGTTCCTCAATAAAAACAACATCAGCACGGTCATAGTCACCGTAACGTTCTAGTTCAGACAAGATGGCTGTCATTGACCAGTTCTGTCTCCGTCGAAGACAGGCCACAACCAAACAGGTGATTTGTGATCCATTCAAACAATGGATATATACAGGTTGTTTCTCAGGATTCTCCAATACTTGAATTGCCTGCAAAGCTGTGGCACTGGTAATTGGTACTCCCCGTTTCTTCTTTGATTTCTGCTTGTCTCCAACGACGCACGGGATGTGTATCAGCTCAACATTGGGCAGGTCAATATCGATGGGCTCTGGGGTGATACTAACGATAGTTTTCAATGAAAGTTGGCGCAAAAATCTTTCATTTAGAACTTGTGGATAGCTTCCTCTATAAATATTGGCATTCACACACCCAAACCGAAGCGGCGGGATCAATGCAGGGGGTTCAAAGTCTTCACCCTTGGTTTGTGAATTAGAGGTGGGTATTGATTCTAACATCATTGTAAAAGAGAAGATTCACCAGTCTTGTTTCCCTGTGTAACTTCCAGCGTTACGGAACCAAGGAAGAAGGAGTCGGTGCTTTGACAACTGGCTTAGCAATTAAGCTGGGGTGCATGGGATTCGGTTGTCTCCTACCATGTCTGAGAAGACAGATAATACCGCAACTAGTGAAGCCGGGGCTTCTACAACAGCTAAAGCACCCAAGGAGCAGGCAGATTTCCTGTCCGGAGCTTCTGATGGTGTGTGGGGCCTCTGGAATCGCGTGAAAGCAACAAGCGAGACTTTGGAGCAGCGCATTGGCACTTACCTGGAGGACGTCCCTGCCAACGACAGCATTAAAAAGAAGCTTTTTGAGTGGGGATCTGCTGCGGGTGAATATATTGACAGAGCTGATAAACAGATTGAAGAGATGGAAGGTAAGGCTGGTAGTTATTTAAAGAATGTCGGCACCGAACTCAGAGGCTACGTCGAGCAAACGCTCCAGCCCGAAGCTGATCAGCAAGACCCTAAATTAAAGCCTGTTACTCTTTTCAATGCGGACACACATATCACAACCTCGCGCTTGGACTCGCAGTTGCATTCACTTCACAGCTCCCCTGATCTCTTTGTGAATCAAGCAAAGCTTGAAGGAAGCATTGAATCTCGTCAAACAGAAATCAAAGATTTGTTGGCAAGCAACAAGGATCTTAGATCTTTGCATGAATCCATTGTCCCTGTTAAAATTGCTGAGGATCAGTTCTGGTTGCGTTACTTTAACTTGCGTGATGAGATCGTTGAACAGGATAGAAAGCGCAAGGAAATTATCGCGAAACAGCAACAGGAGGAACAACAAAGTTGGGAGAGCAGTGACGAGGAATCCAAGGCTAGCACCAAGACCAAGGAGGCCAAGACAGAGACCGATGCTAGCAAGGCACCTCCTCCTGGCATGGATTCCGATTCCGACGATTGGGAATGATAGTTTCCACTACAAATCGTAAAAATAAATATATATAGCGTACATAAAGTGATAATAAATAACCTCATTCAAAGACTGGCACCTTCTGGTTGCGTTGATCTTCTGTAGAACAGAACATAAGCGTTCTTAGTGGCCACGGCATTATCCGGCACCTTTAATACATTTGTATCATCAAAGTAGTACCAGGCTCCATTGCGGTTTTTGACAAATGCGGTGTAGTGACCACTCTTTAGTGACCCATCATGGGATGTTACTCCATATAAATCATAGGTAAATGGTGGACTTTGGCCACGAACTGGAAGGTGCTGAAGTCGTAAATCGTCAGGGGTGGGATTTTCTAAAGCCGGCCAGTATCGGGTCAGATCAAGATTTTTCAAAGGATAACTCACAGGCTTCTCAATCTTATCGACCGAGAACATTGTTCTCTTGAACCGCTTCAAATGAACAACAAGAATCTTTGGCAAACGTGAAATTCGTAGCGTTTTGATAGTCCGCTGTTTACGCTGGCAATGAGAACAATACCATGCATCATCTTTGTCGAGAACTTCAGGGGCCACGAATAGATTGAAGCAGTCTAAAATGCTCACTCTGGATCCCGACACAATTGGCAATGATAAGGAACAGAAAGCGCTATAAGTTGTGGAAGTTGTTGAGCATACAGTACACTGAAGACGCGACAGGTATTGCCCTTGGAAGTTATCAACAATCAAAGAGGTATTTGCTTTGAGGTAACGCTCCCACTCTACTGTCGAAGCAGTGCGTACGCTGAGCCGTTCGCGAAACTTCTCCTGGCTCTCAGACAGCTCGGGCTGTCTATCACGATGTCCAGTTGAATTTAGATCCTCATGTAAACCATCAAGTAAAAATGTCAGAAATTCTTGACAATCTTGTTGATCATAACCAGAGAACGTATCACGAAGTTGCCCTGCCAACCTTTTAAATCCATATGGAGCCACATATCCAGGTCCTGTGCGAGAAATGGCAGAAACAAGTTGTCCAAACTCATTTGCCAGCTTACCGGAATATCCCAGACGGCTTTTTGGGTTCACATGATCCCTGAAGGATCCGTCCAAGAATGGACCCATCAATTCTTGAGTTCCAAACAAGCACTGTAGCACACAGTTCATGTAGCAGGTGTTGCCGAGATTTTCCAATCCTGTCAAAGGAGAGAACATCATGGGTGGTGCCACTTGTCTGTTGCTATTGCCATTAGCATAGCCATTGGCATACTGCATGCCCATCCCATGGGGGGAAGGTGAAGGCGACGGTGACGAATTGAAATTCTGGAATTGTGGGCGTAAAGGTGGATTTCTCAGATTAAATTTTTCTTCCACATGAGGAGGTGTGGGGTAAGGTGCTCTCTGATAAGTTACATGGCCATTAGTTCCATTGCTGTTACCATTGGCCAGCCCATTAGCCTGAGACCGTTCGGAGGGTGTATATCCCGATAGTTTCATTCCTTGGAACCTCTGAGCAAGGTTATCCTCAGGAGGGGCAGATAATTCCCTTGGCTTTTGGGGAAGAGGGGGTGCTGAAGGTAAAGACGAGTAAGAATAAGATGGCTGGGGCACAGCTTTACGCCTGACAGTATTCTCCGTGCCGTTAACTTGGCCATGCCTAACAATCCAGTCACCCGGAAGACTACTAGAGCTTTTATCAGGGAAGAAGGCGCTGGATGACATTGACGAAGCAGATGAATTGTCGCCGTTGGATGAGTATGCCCCTTGGGGCATTGCAGGTGCAGCTGCAGGAGGAGGTGTACTTCTCTCTACAGGGAACCCAGCCTGAAGCCAAGCATGATAGCCGCCTTTCAGCATTACTGGACGAATTCCACTGTTATTCAACATTCGTTGCAGATGCCAAAGCGGGGTGCCCGCAGGGGGTGGAAAGCGAGTTGAATGGGAGTCGTAATAAACAACGATTCTAGCAGAAAAGCGGCCAGCAAACGCTTGGACCTCCACATCAGGAGCAATCACTAAAGAATCCTCAATGTCAACATCGGTAATGTTTAATCCCAAGGTGATAGGATCAATGCAAGCAATGCGGTGGGAAGAGATATGGCCATTTTCAAACTCCATGCGATGGCGAGCATCAAGTAATAAGACATCTTCAGGGCGAGCTGCTAGTAATCTGTGCAGTGTAATAGGTTCTAAAACTTCGGCATCAACATTGAGTTTCTCATTGTGTTGTGGGGTAGGCAATGTACGCTTGACAACCAGCATCGGCTGTTGAGGAATGGCCGGGGCGGCGATGGCAGGTGCAGGGGGAGCGGCCATTGTGGGAACAGGAGGCACATCTCCATTCATTTGAGGCTCTGAGTGCCTAGATTTTGATCCTCTAAGACGACCGAACCTCTGAGACAGCGTGTCTTCTTGAATGGAGCTCTGTGGCTCCGATTCCGGGGCTCGCTCAGTGCTGTGCCCGTTGACCTGCGTCTGGGCCCGGCTCTGTTGCGGTGTTTCCACAACCTGAGGGCCAGGTTCATAAATATGATCCAAGAGCTGAAGATATGCGTCAAAAAATGGGCCACTGGCCTTTGAACGGAACTCAGGATACGCCGGATTCGAAGGGATGTCTAGCGTCAGGACCTTGACAGCAGCAATGCGATCAGCTTGTGCCTCAGCTGTCGCGCCTGCCTTCATATGGCCTCGCATGCGTTCCACATGACCCAATGCTTCTGCGACCTGGTCGCGAATAAGTATCGTTTGGGCGGGCATCCATGGACAAGCGTTACTTGTACGCTCAGACCATAGCCAAGTAATCTTGCCGATTATTAAGGAGGCACAGAAACCTGGGGTAAGCGGATTAAGCTTGGCGTCGGCTAGTTGCTAAATTATAATAGTGGCACTTTATAAAATTGATTTTAATTGATAGCTTTGGAAAAAAGATCAAGCATTCTACTGCTTTTCTTGCCAATTTTCTGCTTCGTTCGGCTGCCGTGGAAAGTACGAGGACCCACTGCCACATCGCCCTAATCCCGCTCGGTACTCCATGCAGGTCCACCGCGTCACTCACTGCCTCCAAGAAGCTTCAAGACGATTACAGTTAACGATTAGCAACTGGTTTCACGACCGCGACATGGCGAGCATATAGGATTTATAATTGTATCTGAATACTGGTAATACTGATGTTCAATTGAAAGATTCGTTATATTATTAGAAGACCAAGTACAACGCTCATCAGGGCAGGTACATAGCACAGCCTCGTTGCAAACTAGTTTCCGGGCCAGCAGCCACGGGCTTATCAACAGTAAAAATAGAGTTGATTAGGTTTATTCCAAAGTTCCAGGTGCCATTATGAACACTAGAGTTGTGGATTTGAAATAATGGTCAGTAGTCAAGAACTAAGATTACACCCGTGAGAGTGATTGAATTACTATATTTTACGTAGACTGGCCAATCCGGCAGCATGCAGGGGGTTAAAACAGTAGCGAGAAATAGGCTCGCTTATTAGGCCCGCCATCAAGTATCTGTATAATTGAAAGGTCACAACAAGTGAGTGCCTAAACCATAAATGCCCGGAGACTACGGTCTCCAGGATGAAGCAGCAGGTTGAAGTGCGGTATTTACAGCTTGAAATCAGGATTCAACGCGTCCTGAACAAGGGTATCTTTGATTTCGTCAAAGCTGTACCGCATAAGCTTACCCTTGCTGTCGCGTTGCAGAGAGGTCCGCAGATGCAAACGGTCACCGACTTCACAGGTCTGTTGCAGAACATAGTCAAGATCAGTCTTGGTCAGTGCCGAACTCAGACAGAAACGGATACGAGATGAAATTAAAGGTGTTGCGGGGTATCCAACAATCACAACGGCAATGTTGCGCATAAGCAATTGACGCGAAACGATGGGCATCTTGGATGGGTGGTACAACATTAATGGAACGATAGGACTATCAATATGTCCAGAAACAATGAAACCCATTTTGATAAGTCCAATGCGGAGGTAACGAGAATTAAAGGCAAGACGCTGCAGTCTTTCAGCGGCCTGGCCAGGGCATATCCGACCCATAATCGTCAGCAGCGATTGCTGGATCTGGGCCAACACAGGGGGTGTCACTGCCTCGGCATAGACGTTAGCCATGTTATTGACCCGCAATTGGTCAATGAGCTCCTTGCTACCGGCAATATAACCACCAGTAGCACCGAAACTCTTGGTAAAGGTACCCATACTGACATCAATCTTAGACTGGTCAATACCAAAGTAGTCGGCAACACCACGACCGTTAGGGCCCATGGCACCAATAGAGTGAGCCTCGTCAACAAAGAGGTAGAACTTGTACTTTTCACGCAATTCAACAATCTTGGGGAGGTCAGGCATGGTACCCTCCATGGAATACAAACCCTCAATGACAACAAGGATCTTCTTCCATGGACGGTGGCTCCGGGGCTGGCCCTCAGCAATCTGGGTACGAATCAACTTCTCAAGCGCTTCCATATCATTATGAGGGAAAACCTTGAGAACAGCACCGGATATCCGCAGACCAGTACGGATCGACGCGTGGTTGAGCTCGTCAGAAATGACCAGACAGCGTTTGTCAAGAACAGTAGCAAAAAAGTTGGCATTAGTGGCATAGCCCATGGAGTAAACCATAGCCGACTCCTTGCCCAAAAACTCTGCGACAATCTTCTCGGTTTTCTCGTGTTCCTCCAGGGTACCGCCCGCAAAGCGAGTACCGCCAGCAACAAGACCAATATCATCGACAAATTCTTCGGCAGCATCAGTGCATTGACCCTGTGATTGGGCAAAACCCAGGTAATTGTATGAAGAAAGATTAATACACTTGATCTTGTGGGTAGTATCAATGAGCTCAAAGTAGGTGCCACGACGGAAAACACGCTCGAACACAGTGATGATACGTCCAGGCACGCCAATAGTCGGGCGGGAGAAGCAGTCGCCCAGACGATTCTTCAGACGACGCGTATAGAAGGAATCGAAATCAGTCAAAAGGGGAGCGTAACCATCCTGGGGGAGCAGGGTCTTCTTGTAGACGTCATTGAAGTACTTGTCGTAAAAATCGCGAATGTGACCCACGATTATAATTATCAAGTACATGAGGTAGGTCTCGAGAACAATCATATAGGGAACAAAGTCCTCCTCATTCTGTTCAGGTGCAGGTTGGGGGGTTTGCACGTAAAGGTAGTCCTTTGACTCTAAGGGACCGTACTCGTTGGCGTCTGGATCTAGTCCACGGACATCATCTTTCTCGCTATCAGCCGCTGGGCCATTAGCGGCCCGGGCCTTTGTCTTCTGCACCATTGGATGAGCTGAGAGGACAAATCACTTAGCGTTTCTATTAGGAGCCCACAAATTAGGATGCGATGTCCTTGGCACTCTCAACGCTTAGTGTGGTGGGCTAGTCAGGGGGCACCCGTTCTCACCTGCAAGTATCGAGGGTTAGGGCTGTATCCCGATGAGCCCCCAATTTGGCCGACCAAAGGGGCAGGCCTCGAACGAAAATGGATGTGAGTGAATTGGAATGAACGCAAAAAGTAGAAATTTGGGGGCAATTAAGTTAATAGCATATCGTCGTATATAGCATTATTTTTGAACCAGGGCCACTTCGGGGCCGCTGGAAGCTGGGTTATGGATGGTTCCGTCAAACCTTGTTGCCTACTAGGCCAAGGTCTAGAACACTGTCAATTGGTGGAATTTCTTCCGGTACATGTCCTACAATGAGCACGGTACCATCATAATTGTCCAGAGTCTCAAATGCAAGCTGGAGCTTGCTTGAATCCAAAGTGGAGAAAGCCTCGTCCAGGATCAAAATCTCGGGATCTTTGACTAGGGCCCGGGCCAGAAGCACCAGCTTTTGGTCTGCGCTGCTAAGGTCGCCAAACCGGGTCTCGGCATCAAGGCCCAGTCTTTCAATCCAAGCGTCCACTTTGGCCTGCTTTTCAGCATCCAGTTTCGGGGGTAAAAAGTCACCAGTGAATCCAGTGCCAATGGCTCGGCGGACTTGAAGCCATTTAGGGAAGATGGAATGGAGCTCAGGAGCACTGTGACCAATTTGTTTGTTGATACTATGGTAACTGTGCTTGCCAACCTCGCGGGGTTCTCCAAATAGTACAACCTTTTCATTCCAACTCTGAGGATGGTCGGCAGTCAGTACTGCAAGTAGAGTGCTCTTACCAGAGCCGTTAGGGCCCTTGACATGGACTCTTTCACCTCTACGGACAATCCACTCCAAATCTTCGAACACGTTGCTACCTTTGAAGGCCACGGAGAGGCCTTTTAGTTCAATTACAGGCTCGCCAAAGGCAACTTTTCTAGCCTTGGCAGTGGCAGAAGGAGCTGTATAAGTAACTTCTCCGACACGGCCACTAACGACACCATCATTGTTGGCAACGGCAATATCGGTGACCCAATTTGGTGTCTGCTGTGCAGAAATAAGGCCCATGACCACAGGAATGGGCATATTCTCCAGAAGATGCTCAATCAGGTTCTTGTTCTCGGGATCTAAACCAACAAATGGATCATCAATCACAAGGATCTTAGGGTCTTTGAGAAGAGCCAACGCCAAATGAGCTCGACGTGTTTGGCCATTGGACAGTCCTACAATCCAGCGATCTTCTAGGCCGCTAAGATGCAAATCATTTACCACCTTTTCAATAGCTTTGGTGTCTTGGCTCGCTTGCTTCAGCACATCGCCTAAACTGTAGTCAAACTCATCTCTAAACGACTCATAGCGTGCAGCAACATACGGAGCCTTATGTTTCGCGTCTCCAAATACTACATGGGCAATTACCTGTGAGGGCCAGTGCTCACTACCGATTGTTGGATAGGCCTGTGCAGTAGGAGGTTCAGGAACATGTTTTGCGGCCAAGATCTCAAGCAAAGATGCTTTCTTGGGACCTAACACAGCCCATCTCTGGGTGGATGCTATATCTAATGAAATTGGCTTTGGAAACGCCTTGTAAAGCCCATTTCGAATAGATATCACCGACATCGGGATCAAATGTAGAGTCATGCACTACATCTCAAATAGCTTAGGTCACGTGATATAAAGGTGGTATAGATAGTCTTGGACTTCTCCAAAGAAATTATTTCCATAGGATATTTTTCTAATATTTGACAGGGAATATCATATCCATGAGCACCAGTTTAGATTGAATGAGATGGGAGGACAAGTTGCTACATTTGTTCGTGTAATGTTCAAATAAACCATACCAATCGTTGCAATAAGAACTAAGAACTACTGTAAACAAGGTCATTGTAACTTTGGTGTTTTTAATGCTATCCAAAAGTGGACTTAATACATGAGTCTTTACGAATAACCGGGTTAGCCCAAAATGTCATGCATAGCATTTCACGAAGTTGAAATATTGCAAGTAGAGTCACATCTTTCAAACCATAAAATAAAACTCTCTTTCATTCTCACCTTTCATTAAATCAATACCAATCATGCCTGTCGAGCTGTTCTTGAGTCCTATTATGCGTCCTGTCGTAAAGGCACAGGCAGCTATTATGAGCCTTCACAGAGATGATAGTACTTACACCCCTACAATCATTGATCTCTGTGAAGGTGCCAAGTCTTATTCTATCAAAAAGGAGTTTGGTACTGGTTCTAAAGTATTCAGTGTCTTTGATGCTTCTGACCCCACTGCCGTGACACAGGACAAGCGCCTTTATCACCTTGTGCGTTCCCGTGCAGTCAAGGGCTCCTATAAAATGTATGCAACTAATGAGGAAGAACCTATTGCTGCCCTCAGAGCTGGTTTGCGCAGCAATGTTCTCCTCATGAAAACCGCCAGTGGATCTGAGCTTGAGTTGGGCTGGCATGTTGTGAGCCACAGTGTGGATGCCCTTGATCAATACCGCAGCTTTCAATTGAGTGACGGTTATACATATCACTGGACCACTAAGGGTCAGTACCTCGAGCGTGTCCATAACCAAGGCCAGAAGGAAGGTGAGATCCGCGAGCGGTTGGCCCATGTTCGTCTTCATCCCAACCGCCGTGGCTTTGACCTTCGCGTGAACCAGGCTCAAGCTAACCTGGAAATGGTTATTACCACCGCATTGATCTGCTATATCGAAGCATGGAATACTTGGCGTGGCTATGGCGGTATTTACCTTGCTGAACAGCCCCAGCCTAGCCTTTCCTGGAAACGCGACTAGTATAACTAGTCACTCCTAGTGAATTCACTGGACTAAGTTACCAAGTAAATCCTGTATATCATTAAAGACCAGTAGTTATTCTCCTCAGTACCCGTTAGTGCGACTTGATCGACATGATTCACCCAGAGTAATGCTGTCTTGCAATTAACTCATATAACTAGCGTTTGTATGTATTGATAGGTGAAACATCCAGAAAGAATTGAAGAACGTTTATTCATGTATCAAATAGACTGCTTGCCGCCAACATATGGTCTAGATGCTACGAACAAGTCGAGTGCACAATATTTTGTTTGATGAGTTTTGTCAACTCTTCAAGTACAACTATTTCCAACCAGCAAAACGTTTATTTTACTATAACTGCTATTTCAACTTGATCTGCCATCATCAGCACCATTAGCGTCTCCGCATGACGACTATGGCCGTTCACGTGATTACAGCACAACAAAGGATTGGCAGCAAATAGCACAAGTTTGGTTATGAAAAAGGGTGCATTTAACGTGGTAATCTATGAGAAAGTATTACTATAGCTTGTATAGAGGGTAAAATTATGTGAATACTAATTCCCGGAGATTCTTCCGGTGATCCTTGGCGTCGAGCTACCTAGCCGCAGCCACGTGACGGCATGGTCCTGGTCCGCTCACATCGCTGTGTTGCCCTTTGGGAGGGTCGAGCGGTTGTACTTCTACCTTTCTACTTTCAACCATGGATGAGGAATATGACGTGATTGTTCTTGGCACAGGTCTGACAGAATGTATTCTGTCTGGCCTTTTGTCAATTGAGGGCAAAAAGGTTCTCCATATCGACCGACAGGATCATTATGGCGGTGAGTCTGCCTCGTTGACTCTGAGCCAGCTGTTCAAGAAGTTCCGCCCCACACAAGAAGCTCCTACCGATATGGGCCGTGATCGTGACTGGAACGTTGATCTGATCCCCAAGTTCCTTATGGCTAGCGGTGAGCTCGTTAACATTCTTGTTCACACCAATGTCACCCGTAGTCTTGAGTTTAAGCAGATTTCTGGCTCCTATGTGTACCGTGACGGTCGTATTGCAAAGGTCCCTGCCAATGAGTACGAGGCTTTGCGCTCAAGTCTTATGGGTATCTTTGAAAAGCGCCGTATGAAGCGCTTCCTGGAGTTCGTTGCTGCCTACGATGATAGCGATCCCAAGACCCAACAGGGCATTGATCTGGACAAGAACACCATGACTGAGATCTACCTCAAGTTTGGTCTTGAGTCCGGTACTCGTGATTTCATTGGTCACGCTATGGCTCTTTGGACCACTGACGATTACCTTAAGGACCCTGCCCGCGAGACTTTTGACCGCGTGCGCCTTTACGCCCAATCTGTTCAGCGCTATGGTAAGTCCCCCTACATCTACCCCCTCTATGGACTGGGTGAGTTGCCTCAGGTGTTTGCTCGTCTTTCTGCTGTCTATGGTGGTACTTATATGCTTGACAAGCCTATTGATGAGATTGTCTATGATGAGAGTGGTAAGGTTACCGGTGTCCGTTCCGGTGAGGAGACAGCAAAGGCCAAGATGGTCATTGGTGATCCTACTTACTTCCCTGAGAAGGTTCGCAAGACTGGCCAGCGTGTTATTCGTGCCATGTGCATCCTTGACCATCCTGTTCCTAATACTGATAACCTTGACAGTTTGCAAATTGTCATTCCTCAAAACCAGGTCAAGCGCAAGCATGATATCTACATTGCCGTCATTTCATCTGTCCACAATGTGTGCCCCAAGGGTTATTACCTGGCCATTGTTTCCACTGTCATTGAGACCGACAACCCTCACATTGAGCTCGAGCCCGCGTTCAAGCTCTTGGGTCCCCGTGTTGATACTTTGATGGGCATTGCATCCCTGTACGAGCCTCTGGAGGACGGAACCAAGGATAATGTGTTCATTTCCAAGAGCTACGACTCTACCTCTCACTTCGAGACTACTACTGATGATGTCAAGGACATGTACTTCCGCCTTGCTGGTAAGCCTCTGGTAGTGGAGAAGCGTGAAATCGAAGAAGAGTAAAGTAGCGGCATTAAACTAGATAATTATGAATCATAAGCGTCTTCAGGCTGTTGGTAGCCGAAGCTATCGTCACCCCATGTATAACCCACAACAGAAGAGTCTGTGATCTTCAATTCGTCAAAAGTAGCGTCGGGGTCCTGCAGGGCTGTCCAACCGTCCTTGGTCTCCAACGCGAGACGTAGACTGGCCACCTGGTCATTTGTGGCATTGCCAGTAGAGATCAACACTTCGGCAAGCTCAGCAATGAAATCCTGAACTTTAGTAGTGGTGGGATTCTCAATCATCACAAACGTTGTGATATCCTTTTTGGCATGGACTGTGATCATTATGGGTTATCCGAGGCCCTGAGAATAAATAAAAACAAAGTGTACTAACTGTTGTAGTAATAATGAGACCGTCAAGCACTGCACAATGAGCGACTTTGATCAAGTGTTGGCCAGACTGGTGGACTCTACTATATTCTCGATAGCCACTGATGGTGGTGTTCCCTGACCCTGGATGTGCCTGTTGCAATGCTTACTTGAACACAATAGTACCCAGCAAAAAGGATGTGACCGGCTACAGTGGATGGGAAAATCCCTTGTAAGCGTACGGTGGGCAGCAGCAGAAGCAGCAGAAGGCTAGAATGAGTGGGTAGGGGTGCCTGTCAAAGGAAGTTTGCTATAATGATGAACTATAAATACCATCACTGAGAGGAATTGAGTATTTTGAAGATTGTTCTGTGATGTTCTTAATTCATATATTAGTATATCGTTTCTAAATTAAATATTGACCTCTCACCTTCCCTCAAAAGCCCTCTTGAATATGCACCCCAAAAAAAAATTATGGCTATGACTGCGTATGTCAGCCAATAAAATATTTGAGTGCCCAGGGCTTTGAAAAAAGGCGTGTGAAAAGTTTATAGAAATTTTGATTTAGAGAAATTTTGAAACGTGTTTGGGCTTCATTTAAATATGACCCATGTTTCAAGGAAACAAATGCGCGTATAATCCTTATGGAATCTCAAAAATCATCACTATGTATTCTCATCTCTGCAGACTCTGCAGCAGGTTAAATTGCCCGGCTCTAAACGGAGCTCGGGTCTCCCAACCAGGGAGAACGGGATTCAAGCGTATGATAGGTGGTGGTTTAAAGTTGGGGGCCTGGAATAGCGGCCATAGGAAAGTTCAGGTATCATTTGATATAAATATATATAGATGTGTCATATCCTCTATTCAGAAGTCATATATATATATTATACTTGACTCTTTCCAGGGCTGGCTCCTGCCCCACACCCTTTCCCCAATATGTGCCCTAACCCTGAACTGCCAAAAACTCTTTATCTATATCATTGAGTGCAGTCAAAAAGTTTTCCAGATCCGGCCAGGGCCGATCACTTTTTTCAAGTGACCAGCAAGATTTTAATACATTACCATGTTACCCCACGAGAATAAAGATGACGACTGGAATATTCCAGGTACCGTCCATGTTTACAAGAGTTCGTATGGTGATGAACAACAGGATCTCATCACCAGAGGGGACGTTGTGCTGATGCCCCAGCCATCAGACAGTCCTAACGACCCTTTGACATGGAGTATAACGCGAAAGTATTGGCATACTTTTGTTTTGATGTTTCTGGTGGGTCTTACCGCTGCTACATCAAACGCTGCAAGTGCCGCCCAGACGGGCTTGCAGGACGAGTACGGTATCAGTGACGGCGTGTTTAATACCGGTGCTGGCGTGTTATTCGCTGGTATTGGTTATTGGACCGTGCTCACGGGTCCCACTGTATATTTGTGGGGTAGTCGTATTAACTATATTGTCGGCTCCCTGTTCGGAATTGTTGGAAATATTTGGTATGCCCGGACAAAGAGTAGCGCGGACGCAATTGTCTCACAACTCTTTGTCGGTGCTTCCGAATCAGTGGCTGAGGCTATTGTGCAAAACTCACTTACCCAAGTGTTTTTTCAACACGAGGCTTCTCCCGCGGTTGGTGTTTACGTCCTCGCCATCTCAGTCGGTACATATCTCGGTCCCTTGATCGGTGGATATTTGGCCGACAACGTTGGCTGGCCATGGGTAGGATGGATGGGTGCTATCTTCTCTGGTGTCGCTCTCATTCTCACTATTTTTGGTCTTGAGGAAACTTATTTCGATCGTAATAGATACGTGACAAGTACAGTGTGGCAGTTGAATGGTCGGCCTCTCAGCCCTGGCGAAAGGGCTGCTAAGGAGAAAAAGGCGTTAGAATCTTTTGCTGCTGGCGTCTCTCCGTTCCATTCACCAACTAGTCAATCCAACAAAGAGTCCTCTCCTCCTGACGCTGTCATTGACGAAGTCAATCGTGACCCAGAAACTGCTGCTGTTTCTCGGGACAAGAAAAAGACTTATTGGCAGCGTATGGCTCTTATTACTCCAGCCGTAAACATCCGTGGCTGGGGATTCAAGCAGTGGTGGGAAAGGTTTTTGCTCAACTTTAGAGTCTATCTGTTTCCTGCTGTTATTTATTCTGGTTTACAATGGGGTGCACAAGACGCCTGGTTGACCTTTTACATCACTCTTGAATCTGATTGGTGGTCAGAGGCCCCCTACAACTACAGCGATGCTGGGGTGGCTCTCATGAATGTTCCTACGCTTATCGGTGCAATCATCGGTTGTATCTATGGTAGTTACGGAAGTGATATGGTTGTAAACTATATGACCAAACGCAACAACGGTATCTGCGAGGCAGAGTTCCGTCTGTATACTATGATTCCTTGTATGATCATTAGTCCATTGGGTATGTTCATGCTCGGTTGTGGTACTGAGTCCCAATGGCCTTGGCCAGCTCCTTATGTTGGTCTTGGTTTCATCGGTTTTGGTTGGGGTTGTGCTGGCGACCTAAGTATGAGTTATGTGATGGACTGCTATCCTGAGATGGTGCTGGAATCCTTCATTGGTGTCTCTGCTATCAACAATACCTTGGGTATGGTATTCTCTTTCGCGTGTAACGCCTGGATGAACATCGGCCCTCAAAACACATTTATTTCTATTGGCATTTTAGATTTTTTCTTTTTGGCGCTTACAATCCCCTTCATTATTTGGGGAAAGGCCTGCCGCAAGTGGACTCGCAACATGTATTATCGCTTCGTTGAAGAGCGTGACGCTATGAACTAATCTTTCATAATATATAATAATAAGGATTCTATTGTTTCCTAAATTGTGATAAGAACGTCTTTGGCAGTTCTTCTCCCATCTCAGTAGCTTCGGCTGGTCTCTGAGCATTACCTGCCTGTACTGCGACAAGGCGAACCTGCGCCATTGTTACACGAACGTCTCTCTTGTCAATACCCTTA
The DNA here is from genome assembly GCA_030572535.1 of Wickerhamiella hasegawae. NCBI lineage: Eukaryota > Fungi > Ascomycota > Dipodascomycetes > Dipodascales > Trichomonascaceae > Wickerhamiella > Wickerhamiella hasegawae. The sequence continues at coordinate 41,605 of JAJLZZ010000030.1, forward strand.
CGCAGACCAATCATATATTCAAACAAGTCCAATGGAGCATCCCAATACATCTCGCGCAGATCCTGGAACTTGGTGGCCATTTCTTCGAGAGGAGTATCAAGCGTTTCAGTAAGCACACCAAACACCTTGAAGTAATCACGGACAACTTCTGGCTCCAGGCCATACTGCTCCGTTGTAAATAAACCATAGAGAGCTTTTACATCCTCAAGAATGCGATCACGACCTTGCGGGACTTTGACTTTGCCTTGGGCATTGGCCATGCTGCGAAGGTATTCCAGAGCAACATCACGTGTAAGACGTTCTAGGAATACAAGGAAGAAGTCAGGAAGTAGGAGTGTGTGAGCGTCTTCAAGATATTCCGTGAGAGTTCCAACAATCTGCGATATAGTAACACCATTCTTCCAGTTGTTGGAAACGTATATTTCTCCAAACGCAGCTGTCATATCATTGAAAATAATCTTAACCATACCTCTAACAGCAGCCAGTGCGACTTGAGTATAACCATCATTTGTTTCCTCGAAGCGTGAAAGGGCCGATGCCTTGTATTTCTTGGAAAGAGGCTCTGACCATTTATTAGCCAAATCAGTCAAAAACTCATGTGCGCGATCTTGTTCGTTTGCAAGAGCTATAAGATACTCAAAGAGACCAGGTGGAACATCTTCAACAGAACCTGAGATCTCTTTTGTGACTTCCTGGTCAACAAGTTCGATCCATCCTTGTTGACGCTGAACGAGTATATCGCAGCATGCGTCTACACAGCCCATGACAATGCGACCCTGACCACTTTCTGCTGCAGCTTCAAGTTGCTGAGAGACCAATTTAGCCATATCAGTGTGGGTGTTAAGAACAAGGGTATTATCATCAAGAGAATCAGGGGCGGTGCTGCGGACAACAAACGGTCTCATTTCTGTAACAGACACCGTCTGGTACCATTCCTTTAACTTCTTCACAAGAAGGGCAAGGAAATCATCGTAGAGTTCCTTCTCGCGGCCATCCAACAGAGGTGGTGTAAGATTTTCGCGTTTCATCTTGAACATGCTTTCCATGGTCTTGTAATAGTCCTTAGAATAATCCAATAGCTGTAAAAGAATTGCTGCAGAAGGTTCATACTTCATGATAGCATTTAACACCCTGTGTACACCTGCATGGTAGTAAGACACATAAATATCAAGTATATTCCATCTCTCAGGAACTAATGCAACAAGCTCCTCACGTACGACATAAAGATCTTTGAAGACCCAGTCAAACTTTTCGACCAGTTTATCAGGGCGATCTTCTGGTGAGTACTTTTCCATGTATGCAGTAAATTTATCATCGACAGATTTTGAAATAGTGTCGAGGAACCTTTTGGGATAAGACCCAGGAGTCTGATAGATAGTGCGAGTAGAAAAATCAATACGATTGCGACCCAAGTCTTTTGAGTCATCCACTTTTTGTGCTGTTGCAGCAATAAGATCTCTTCTTTCTTCGAAGTCAATGACTTTTGCCAATCTTACGACCAATGATTTATCACCGAACTTGACAACATCCAGTAGGGTATCTGCAATGTTGAACATTGTTATATCAAATCGTTCCAAAGCCCTATCAAGTGGTGCAAAATGTCTGCCAATTGTTTGGCGCACATCTTCAGTCGATTGACTGGCGTAGTGGGCTGCTTGCTCCTTGACTTGGCGCAGTTGATCAAGAGAGTAATGTATAGGCAACAATAGATCCATACGCTTCTCTATATCATCAAAGTCACCATCCTGGTCCATCATAGTGTTAATTTGGGCAAGCTCATCTCTGAGAGTTGTGAAATTCTCAACGAATTTGTGAGCCAGATCAAAGCTGCCGACCACAGCACTTAGTCGTTGTAACTTGTTAAAATCCTTGACTGAGTCAAACGAGCCTTTATGGGCAGAATGAACCTGTGTCATATTTTTATCAATAGAATCAATTCTAGCACGTGCATTCGCAAGAGCAGCAGCACCAGATGCCAATAATGACATCTGAGCATCGGCACCTGCTTGCAATTGGCTATCAATGACTGTCTTCTCGCGCTTCAAGCGTTGACGGATCTCTGCAATATTTTCAAGTGCATCTCTGTTATTCAATAATTGTGCAGCTAATTCCTTGTTCATTGTTTAATCCGCTGATGCCACCTAGCAGCTAGTACTGGCAAGTTGTCGGGGCCCACGCGTGGATGTCAGCTGACTCAAAATACGCACCATCGATTATAGATGAATACCGTGAGGGCGATGGTTGTGTTTAGCTCACCATGACACGAGCAAAGGTGCTTTACCTTTTTAAAGAACTTCTTTACATGGGGAAGGATTACCCCATGGACTACGCTAAATTCTGCCTACGATTGAAAACTGCATTCCGCAATAAGAAAGATCTCACTGATCCTGAGCAGATTAGCCAGGCTCTTGCTCTCGGTGAACATGTAAAAAATGAGATGATTGCACTATATAAGTTGCGAGTTTACCGTTCAATGAAACGCAATTATGGTTACTGATTTATTACTTGGACATTTGCATATCTATTGCGATCTGGATGGAAGCTTTGATCCCTAGTGAGCACCTTTCCGAATACCAGCAATACGAACTGACTTGATTTCAGTGTAGATATCCAATGCCTCTTTTCCTTGTTCGCGTCCAATTCCAGAGGCTCGGTAACCTCCAAAGGGAATTTGAGGAAGGATTTCGTTATAGGTATTGACCCAAACTGTTCCTGCTTTCAACTGGCTGGAAATATAAACAGCGCGATTAATGTTGCTAGTGTGAATACCGGCGGCTAAACCATAATCACTATCATTGGCCAGCTCAATTGCGTCTTCTACTTTGTCAAAACGCAAGACAGAAAGGACCGGACCAAAGATCTCCTCTTTTGCAATAGTATGATGGTTTTGCACATCTGCAAAGATAGTCGGCTCTACAAAATAACCTTTCCGCTCCATGCGTTTGCCACCAGTGATCAATCTAGCGCCTTCTTTATGACCCTGGTCAATATATTTGAGGATTAGATCAAGCTGCGTCTTTGAAATCTGAGGTCCATAATAACTGTCCTTTTCAAATGGGTCTCCCACTTTCATTTTCTTGACTTTCTCAACCAAAGTCTCAAGAAACTTGTCATATATGTTGTTTTGCAAGTATAGGCGTGAGCCAGCTGTGCACACCTGGCCAGAGTTGTAGAAAATACCATACATGACCGAGTCAATTGCATTATCAAGATTTGCATCATCAAACACAATGTTTGCCGATTTTCCACCAAGTTCAAGCGAGAATTTCTTGAGATTTGTCTTGGCAGATGCCTCCATAATACGGCGGCCTGTGGCAGTCGATCCTGTGAAAGAAACCATAGCAATCCGGGGATGCTGGGCAATGTATGCACCTACTGAGCCGAAGCCTGACACAACATTAACAACTCCAGCAGGAAATCCAGCTTCGTGAAACAATTGTGAAATTAAAAGTGCACTCAATGGTGTATTCTCAGCGCTTTTAAGAACAAATGTACAACCAGCTGCTAATGAAGGTGCAGCTTTCCAGGCGAACATCAAGATCGGGAAATTCCATGGGATAATCATACCACAGACACCAATTGGTTCACGACGAGTATAGGTGAAGTGGTCTGAGTCTGTTTCAATAACATCACCATAGATTTTGTCGGCCCACCCTGCAAAAGTTCGAAATGCACTGATTGAAGTATTCACATCACCACGTGCCATCTCCAGAGTTTTTCCATTGTCCCAAGAATCTAAAGCAGAGAAGAGTTCACGATTTTTTTCGAGAAGGTCAGCAAGCTTGTAAAGGTAATGGCCACGCTCGTCACTTGGAATTGTTGACCAGTGTTTGAAAGCAGACTCAGCAGCTTTGATAGCTACTTCGACATCCTCGTTTTCAGCCTCGTGTACACATGTAATGAGCTCTTCCGTGGTTGGTGAATAGGTGTCGAAGGTTTTGCCGGAACTGCCAGTTACAAATTCACCATTAATAAAAAGACCAGTTGGCTGGGTGTATTTGATACCGTTTGGTGTTACAAGATTGGCAGTTACTGACATTTTGTCAGTTTATTTCATATTATGGAGACTTGTCAACCTTTTATAGTTGATCCCAATAGTCGACGGCGGACCGAAAGCTTTGATGCGCCACGCGGGTACTGGACTGCATATCCTGCATTTACCTGCAGATACTATAGCTCGCGGTCAATTAACTAGTATCGTCATATTTACATTGGGTCAATGAAATAATAAAAGATCAATTTTGATGTTTATTGAAATTTGTTTGGCAATTGAATCAAAAAAAGCATGAGAAATCCAAGTTGAAATCAGTTCTATGCACCTACCCAGGAGGTCCGCGAACGTAACCGCCTGATGACAGCAGGCCTTGTATTGATCGAATATTTAGCGGTACTAATTAGAAAGAGGACCAGATGTAGGAATATGTGCCATGTATCTATGCATTGCTCAGGGATATTTTGCTCAATGATAGAAAAAAAGCATACGTATAATCTGAATCTCTACTTCATGAATTCCAATTTTGCTTAGTCGGTTTTATCTGTTTAGCCATTGCCGAGTAAATCTTAGCACCCCATTTCAAATATTCTCGAGTTGCAGGTATCTTTGTCAATGTCTTCTGTCGTAGTGCATTCAAATTTGTAAACCTTGCAGCAACATTTGTCAAGATCTACAACACTCACCAGGTATGGCCCTGGTTAGGTCTAAAGCTACAGATATGTATATATATAAAAAAACTAATGATTTATTCGATTTATTCAACTAATGAATTTGTGACGTATTTTTCGTAGTTCATTCTGACCCCTTGAGAATACTAGCGATACGAATAGACTTGTTTTCAGTGTAACTGTGGAGGCCTTCTTTTCCGAGCTCCCTACCAAAACCTGAAGCACCAAACCCACCAAAAGGAACCTGGGTATGATAATCATTGTATGTGTTGACCCAAACGGTACCAGCAACTAGTTTTCTGGAAAGATAAACGGCCCGATTCAAATCCTTTGTGTGAATGCCTGCTGCCAGGCCATATTCACTATCGTTGGCAAGTGAAATGACTTCTTCGATTGTATCGAATTTAATTACAGACAAGACAGGACCAAAAATTTCTTCTCCCGCAATGACATGATCATTTTTGACATCAGCAAAAATAGTGGGTTCCAGATAGAAACCTTTAGTTCCTACACGTTGCCCTCCAGTAACAAGACGAGCACCGTCTTTCTGTCCCATTTGAATGTATCCAACCACCTTGTCGAATTGCATCTTAGATGTCAGAGGTCCACAAAATGTATCAGCGGCAAAAGGATCACCCACCTTCAGTGTTTTGGTACTTTGGATAAGCACTTCCAAGAACTTGTCATGGATGCTTTTGTGCAAAAACAATCTGGATCCCGCGGTGCATACAGTTCCAGAATTAACAAAAATACCAATTATAACTGCCTGAATAGCACTAGCAAAGTCAGCGTCCTCGAGAACAATGTTTGCAGATTTGCCGCCAAGCTCAAGTGTGAGTTTCTTAATGTTGGATTTTGCAGATGCTTCCATGACACGGCGGCCAGTATCAGTAGAACCAGTGAAAGCCACTTTGGCTATTCTGGGATGGTTAGCAATAATTGCTCCCGTCGCCCCAAAACCTGACACAATGTTCACCACTCCTTTTGGGAATCCGGCTTCATTGAAGAGCTTTGACAGTAACAACACACTCAATGGTGTATACTCAGAGCTTTTAAGAACAACGGTACAGCCAGCAGCAAGTGCTGGAGCAGTCTTCATAGAGAACTGTGCCAATGGATAATTCCAAGGGGTAATCATACCACATACACCAATTGGCTCACGACGAGTATAGGTAAAATGATCAGCATCAGTCTCAATAACATCACCAAAGATTTTGTTTGCCCATCCAGCATAGTTGCGATAATTTTTGGCAATTCCAATGACATCTATGCGTGCCAAATTCAGACTCTTTCCATTATCCCATGATCCAACAGAAGCAAGAAGTTCGACGTTCTTGTCAATTAAATCTGCAAGTCTATAGAGGTAATCACCACGCTCATCAGCAGGCATTGTAGACCACTGTTTAAAGGCATTTTCTGCTGCTTTAACAGCTAACTCAACATCTTCTTCGCCGGCCTCATGAACTCTGGTAATGACCTCTTCTGTGGCAGGATAAATTGTTTCAATCATTTTTCCTGTACTAGCAGGCACAATCTCTCCATCGATATAGAGACCAATAGGCTGGGTGTACTTAATTCCGTTAGGGGTTGTCAGTTCAACTGAAGTAGACATGGTGAGCTCTTTATTTAATTGATGGAGGATCACACCCTTTATAAGTCCTTGAGATCACATATTAGGGCGTGTTACATGCTCAAGGCGTACAAACCAATGTCTTCAGAGTTCCTATGACCTTTCGCAGGTATGTTTTGTCACAGCTAGACTAGCACATCAAAATTCCAGCACGTCAAGCCTTGAGATATTCGATTCGAAATACATTAGTTGGAATTTTGGAATTAACTATGAAAATAATATAATAAATCTTCAATAAGTTACTTCATCGTATGGCGATGAGGTGCAAGGGGCAAAGACGTCTACACGTGCATGACTGCATACTCGATTATCACACAATGCAATTAAGCACAAGTTATCTCCATATAGAAATATAAACCAGGCACATATATGATCTTCGAATGAATTCTTCATACTAGTCGACATGACACGTTTTCCAACAACCTCTTGATCAGATAGTAACGAGGCGCCACTGGCTGATGCGCCTATATGTATGACTGCATTTTACCATATTGTTTTTAGTACAATGAGCTGTGAATAGGTTAGCTTCCCTGTATTTTAATATACTCAAATTTTTCTTGAAATATAAATAAGGTAATTTACACATTTACAATAAGCTTTACAACCATATTCAGACAAATCACCACAATATAGATACCATGCGGCGTTAACGTCTTTACGTAGGGGCCTGCATAAACAGTGCTGCCAACAATGGAGCTTCTAAGCTAAGCATAACGTGCTCTAATATTTACATGGTATTCATAAGCTGTGTTTTATAAAATGTTTCATATATGTTTTTAGATATTTGTTGATAAACTGACGATGTGCTCAGGAGCAAACCCAGCCAGTCTTTAGTAGCACCTATAGTGAAGATAATGAATAGTGCATACAGCAACTGAATACGACGGTTTTTGTGGCATTGTGGCTGGTATTTCTTTACATGAACAAAAGCTCCCTGCTTGTAAATAGTCCTATGAAACCCTGAACCATGTACTAGGTTTCCATAATCGGATGGTGATCTAGGTCAACTTCCAAATCATGCATGGGGGCGTAATTGGCTCTCAGCTGATCGCTCTGGCCAGTACTAGTTGATGTTATACAAATTGAATAGAAATGATTCGAGGCTCAGTTTGAAGTTTCAAGTTCTCTGTACTCTTGATTTAATTATTGAATACTAGAAAACTGAGTTGGGTCAACCAGTCCACATCGATCTCGATAAAGGCAATCTATTGGAATTCCCGAGCCGAAAGCATTTTAGTCTCTACGCCTCAAAAGAACAGCGGCATGCATTGTTTTCAGCCACGTATCAGAAGTGTTGCATCGCCTCGTGTCGAGTTATCCCAATCATTTATTAAATATTGTTACTATACTGCAATTTCTGTAAATTCTAATTTCAACTTGTGTATATTGACAAAGATCTTAATTCAATATATCACCTTTATCATGTCAGGGAAGCAGTAATCGTAGATTATGCATAGCAGCCGAGAATGCTACGGCTGATGCTGCTACAAAGCTGGTTTAAGGTATCTGCTGGTGAATATATAGTTAGATTCGTATCATGATGAGAACTATTTGGTTGTAAAATTTCATTTTCTTCTCACAAGCATGCTCTCAATCAAGATGTGTCACGTTCATTGCTTCAAGCATTTTAGTGGGCAGTTTCGACTTTGTAATATCATATAATAGTTGCCTAGCGTTATGAAAAACTACTAATCATTGGCTTAATTCTCAAACATGCTTGTGATTTACTTCGAACCGTGACTGATTCCAGCCATACGGACCGATTTGTGTTCGGTGTAATTGTTAAGTGCTTCCTTTCCAAGCTCACGGCCAATGCCAGAAGCACCGAAACCTCCAGTAGGTAGCTGGTGGTGGAAATCATTGTAGGTATTAACCCACACAGTACCAGCCTTGAGCTTTCTGGAGACATAGACAGCACGGCTAAGGTTTGCTGTATGAATACCAGCTGCCAGTCCATACTCATTGTCGTTGGCAAGTTGAATAGCTTCCTCGACGGTGTCAAACCGAATCACAGATAGAACTGGGCCAAAAATCTCCTCCCTAGCAATAACATGGTGGTTCTTGACATCAGTAAAAATGGTAGGCTCCAAATAAAAGCCCTTAGTACCAATGCGTTTGCCACCGGTCACAAGACGGGCGCCCTCTTTCTGGCCCTGCTCAATATAACCCACAATCTTGTCAAACTGAATTTTAGAGGTTTGGGGACCATAGAACGTGTCTGCTTCAAATGGATTGCCAACTTTGAGGCCCTTAGTTGCGCCAACAAGTGCATCCAGAAACTGGTCATGGATAGAGTTATGCAAATATAACCGGGAACCAGCTGTGCAGACAGCACCAGAATTAGCAAAGATACCAATCAAAGTGGCTTGAATTGCACTTTCGAAGTTCGCATCATCAAAGATAATATTGGCCGACTTTCCACCCAGCTCGAGTGTAAACTTCTTAATGTTGGACTTAGCAGAAGCCTCCATAATCTTACGACCAGTAACGGTAGATCCTGTGAAGGCGACTTTGGCAATACGTGGATGGTTCGCAATCACAGCACCTGTTGAACCGAAACCGGAAATGATATTGACAACACCCTTAGGGATACCGGCTTCAACAATCAAAGTAGACAACAACAGAGCGCTCAATGGTGTAAACTCAGAGGTCTTGAGAACGAACGTGCAACCAGCAGCCAACGCAGGTCCGGCCTTCCAGGTAAATTGTGCTAGAGGGAAATTCCAAGGAATTATCATACCACAAACACCAATTGGCTCACGATAAGTATAATTAAAGTGGTCAGCATCAGTTTCAATCACATCACCAAAGATCTTGTCAGCCCATCCAGCATAGTTGCGAAAGATTTTGGAAATAGCCGCGACATCCATGTTTGCCATGAATTGACTCTTGCCATTATCCCAAGACTCGACAGCAGCGAGAAGTTTAGCATTCTTATCAATAAGATCAGCGAGTTTATAAATGAGGTGTCCACGTTCATCGGGTGGCATGGTCGACCAGTGCTCGAAAGCATTCTCGGCAGCCTGGATAGCCAACTCGACGTCTTCCTCGCCAGCCTCATGAACACTTGTGATCACATTCTCTGTTGAGGGACAGATAGTTTCAAATGTCTTTCCTGAACGAGCAGGTACAATCTCTCCATTGATGAAGAGACCAGTGGGTTGAGTATACTCAATTCCATTGGGAGTGGTAAGCTTAACAGATACAGTCATGTTGTGATTGCTGTATTGGCACTATGGCAGGTACTGGCCCATTATATACTTATTGAAAAGTGCCTGCAGCTCAATTTGTAATTGTAGGCTGTGTAGTGAAGGCGTTAGTTTAGGTTTCTATGCTTGTGATAGCAATTGCATCAATCTGCAGCGTTCCACAATTTGTATAGCGAGAGTGTACCATACTGGTCGTAATGACTGGGACCACAATGAACAATAGACATGCTACTCAATTTTTCATTCTCCTAGGAGTCAATTGCGTCCGAGTTTTTATAACGCCTCAGATCGGTCAAAATTTTGGCACCGCCCCATAGCGCCCCATAGCGCCCCATATGCCTTCTCCAGACTATTGTGACAAGTTTCAGCGCATCACTAATACCCTTTCGAGACCGCATAATCTCGAGAAGCTACCAATACCAACAGATAAAGCGCATATATTTCGAGTACCATAGGAACTTTATGTGTTCAAGAACTTCATTAATATTCAAATAAAATTTATAGCCTTATATGCTCTATCATTGGTTGCGATCCTTCTCGTCACCCACAGTAATATGCGCACGGCTCAAGACCGAGAGCTGACAATTCATGCATATTTTCATGCAAGGTTCGTAATGGAGTCCACATGTAATCACCTTGATAAAACTCCGAAATACAGCAGTGTTTCACTTCTTGTGAAACCGTGAATATATTATATGGTCCGACGATAGCATAACTGCTGGAAAAGAGAGTACCTGCTGATAAGAGTACACTCACCGACAGGAAATTGAACAACAAGCTGTATCAAGCGGCATTACACCGCGTCTATCCTATATTCTATAATTCATAAGCTCATTGATATTTAATGGGCGCCCTTCAAGATGCCAGCAATACGGACTGACTTGACCTCAGTGTAGTTGTGCAACACCTCCTTGCCAAGTTCACGACCAATGCCAGAAACACCGTAACCACCGAAGGGGACCTGAGTGTGGAAGTCATTGTAGGTGTTAACCCAGACTGTACCAGCACGCAACTTGCCAGCAACGTATACAGCACGGTTCAAGTTGGTAGTGTGAACACCAGCGGCCAAGCCATACTCGTTGTCGTTAGCCAGCTCAATGGCATCCTGGACGTCATCGAAGCGGATGACAGACAGGACGGGGCCGAAGATTTCTTCCTTGGCGATAGTGTGGTGGTTCTTGACATCAGCAAAGATAGTGGGCTGCAAGAAGTAACCCTTACCGTCGACACGCTTGCCACCAGTGACAAGACGTGCGCCTTCTTTGTGACCCTGCTCGATGTAACCAAGAATCTTCTCAAGCTGCACCTTAGATGTCTGAGCACCATAGTAAGTCTCAGAGTGGAAAGGATCACCGACCTTGAGTTTCTCAACCTGCTCGACGAGAGCCTGCAAGAACTCATCGTGAATGTTGTTGTGCAAATACAAGCGGGAGCCAGCAGAGCAGACCTCACCGGAGTTGTAGAAGATACCAAGCAGAACAGCATCAATGGCGGTCTTGAAGTCAGCGTCATCAAAGACAATGTTGGCAGACTTACCACCAAGCTCAAGAGTGATCTTCTTCAGGTTGGACTTGGCAGAAGCCTCCATGATGCGGCGACCAGTGGCAGTGGAGCCAGTGAAAGCGATCTTGGCAAGGCGAGGGTGGTTAGCAAGAACAGCTCCTGCAGCACCGAAACCAGAGATGATGTTGAAGACACCCTTGGGGAAGCCGGCCTCAACAACCAACTGTGAGAGGACAAGGGCACTGAGAGGGGTGCTCTCAGCGGTCTTCAAAACAAAGGTGCAACCAGCAGCCAGTGCGGGAGCAGCCTTCCAGGCAAGCATAAGAAGGGGAAAGTTCCAGGGAATGATCATACCACAAACACCAATGGGCTCGCGACGGCAGTAGTTGAAGTGATCGGGATCGGTCTCAATAACATCACCAAAGATCTTGTCTGACCAACCGGCAAAGTTGCGGAAGTTCTTAGCAACGCCAATGACATCACCACGGGCCATAGGAAGACTCTTACCATTGTCCCAGGACTCAACAGAAGTGAGCAGATCGCGGTTCTTGTCAATCAGCTCGGCGAGCTTGTAAAGATACTGACCACGCTCATCAGGAGGAAGAGAGGACCAGCCATCGTAAGCAGCTTCGGCAGCCTTGACGGCAAGCTCAACATCTTCGTCGCCAGCCTCGTGGACCTCAGTGATGTGTTCCTCAGTAGAAGGAGACAGAACCTCGAAGGTCTTGCCGGAACGGGCAGGGACAAATTCGTTGTTGATGAAAAGACCGGTAGGTTGAGTGTACTCAATACCGTTAGGAGTTGTAAGTTTGACTGATACTGTCATATCGTTGGTTTATTCCAATAAGCGGTCTTTGCGGAACGGTTGTATCCCCTTTTATAGTTGGCGCCATTGGCTAGGCAGGGCCGGCAAGGGCTAGCCGTGCATATGCATCCGTTACCTCCACAATCCTGAAATTGGGGCCACCCTGCATCCCAGGCTACGAGTGTGAGTGGTCCGTTTGACGCTCGACCATGCACGAGCAGTCTACAGCGAGTGGCCAAACAATCCTGATAGGCTCATGGCAGGTAAGACGTTATCGCAGCCACGTGTTCCAAAATAGAAATGGCGTCCATTTGCATGACCAGGAGTCTTACCCGGGTGCAAACCCGCGGTTGAGATTAATAATTCTTGAAAATCCCCGCGAATTTAGCCCCAGCAACTGAATAAACATGTCATGTAGCATGATCCCATGGATCATCTTTGGGTGTGTCCCCCTCCCCCGCCTCTACTGCATTTAATCGAAGGGTGCCAGTTTCTGGAGCCACAGCGGTGTGGTTCCCCATGTCCATGCCAAGGCGTAGTTAATATTGAAATTCCAAACTATGTAATTTTTTCACCCATAGCTACACATCATTCTTGGTTTTGTTTGGTCCTGTCTTAGAGGCGCAGCTGTATTTGACCGACTCAACAGGCTCCGCAAACGTGCTTGCAGTTTCGGGTTGCCTGGTGACGTAGGGCAGGGGCGATCGGGTTAGCGATTTGCGGAGTGGTCAGGGGGTACTAACGGCTAGTGGTAATTACTAGGTCTTCTTGGTATTGAAGATGCTATAAAATGCGGGGATCAATTCCGGGAATTTTGTTCCAATGCAGCTGTATTTATTGATCATCAATTGCTCGCACTGAATCATTGATTTGAATAATTATCCTCAGTTCTCAGCCCCAACAATGTACCCCAGTTATGCACTACATCAGCGTGCTGCAACCACGACCACTGCAGTTTACCCGATAATTCATGGTTTGGCAACCTTTGACAAACTGCCCCTCTCGTCGTGTTTCCCAGCGTCGAGCACGACGTTAACATTTTGCGGGGTCATGCTTGATGTTAGGGTTTGAAGTCGACCCGTGGCGAAGTGCAACTGAGATCGTGGCAACTGCCATGCGTTGCTCGCTCTTGTTGAGAGCTTAATTGTCTGGGGATATTTTCATAATCAGTCCCCAGTGCTTCCCAGTACTTTCTTTCAAATCTCGTGTCGCGGTGGTATTCTCTATTTAACTGGTCTTTTTTGTCGTCTCCCTGCCATCCCAGGTGACGTTGAAGCTGGATCATTGTGAAGGCTCTGCTTACTGTATAATCACTATGGAATTAGATAAGTGAAACAGTGATATTCATGTTAAACTTGAAGGAAAAAAAAATTGAATAAGCAAGATCAAGATATTTTTTCCAATCTGCACATCATCATGTCTCGAGTGATTGTGAAAAATTTGCCATTAAAAGCAGATGAGCAACAGATCAGGGACCATTTCGCTTCTAAAGGTGATATCACCGATGTCAAATTGATGCGCAAGCGTGATGGTTCTTCCCGTCGCTTTGCATTCGTCGGTTTTAAATCCGACGCTCAGGCCCAACAGGCAGCTCAATTTTTCAATGATTCGTTTATGAACACTTCTAAACTGGAAGTTCAATTGGCCAAAGTTCTCAATGATGATTCTTTGATCTCTCAATCCTCCAGGCGCAAACGCAAGCATGAAATACTTGAGCGGGAGAAATTGCAAGCTTCAGGAAAATCGCAGAAGCGGAACCATGACGACTTGGCTACAGATACCAAGAGTGCTAAATTGGCTGAATATCTTGAAGTCATGAAACCAAAGAGTGCCACTGCCTCTTGGAAAAACGATGAATCTCAGAATGTCAAGTCACAACCCCCCAGCAGTAAGCCTGACGACGACGATGAAGATATGGTTGATTTGGGACGCAGACAAAACGACGATGACGAGGAATTCGAAAGAGAGCTTCGCAAGATTCGGGAAGAAAATCCTGGTTCGAATAACGTTTCCAATCGCCCTTCCAGTTTAGATACAGACGATAACGAGGACGAGGACAATGATGAAAACAATATTGAGGACGATGGTGACAGAAAGACCTTTGATGATGCCGAAGAGAAGGAAGTCGATGAATCTGTTACAGACCTCGATTGGTTGCGTTCCCGCCAGACCCGTATCAGAGAAAATGGTGAGAAGCCTGAGACCGCACCTACTAATGTTTCTGAAGAGACTAGTGATCCTGTCGAGGTTGCTCCCGCCGAAAAGACTGCTACCGATCTTATTAGTGAATCTGGACGTTTATTTTTGCGTAACTTGTCTTACAGTGTTACTGAAGACGATCTTCGTGATCTGTTCTCTAAATTCGGCATATTGAAGGAGCTTCATGTTCCTATTGACCCACGGACAGACAAACCTAAGGGTTTCGCTTTTGTTCTATTCAACGATTCAAATGATGCTATTACTGCATATGAAGAACTAGATGGTTCTATTTTCCAGGGTCGTCTTTTGCATATTTTAGCTGCTCAGACCCCTAGTGAGCATAAACTTGACGAATTCGACTTGAAGAATATGTCGCTCAAAAAGCAACGTGAGATCAGTCGTAAATCTAATGCTTCTAGGTCCCAATTCAGCTGGAATTCCTTGTATCTGAACCAGGATACTGTCCTTGAGACTGTTGCTGCCAGGCTCGGTGTCACTAAATCTGAGATGATGGATCCCCATTCATCCAATATGGCTGTCAAGCAGGCCCTTGCGGAAAGTACTGTTTTACAAAGTGTTCAGCAGTATTTTAAATCCAAAGGTGTTGATTTGGCAAAGTTCCAAGGAAAAGAGACCTCTGACAAGATCCTCCTTGTTAAGAACCTTCCATTTAACGTTCACCTTCAAGAGATTAGCGACTTGTTCAGCCAGTATGGTAAAATTGTTCGCATTCTGATGCCTCCTGAGGGTGGCATTGCCATTGTGGAGTATGAGACCGGTTCGTCCGGCAAAGCAGCATTCTCCAAAGTTGCATTCCGGCGTATTGGTAATTCTATTATTTATCTGCAGAAAGCGCCGAAGGGTATTTTCACTGACGAAATTTCTGGTTCAACAGAGGAAATAAATACAGTGGCTACCTCTAACGATATCGCGAAGGAGGCACGCTCCGCTAAAGACTTGTTGCTTGGTTCTGGAGGTGCCACCACTACCGATGGCACCTCTGCGTTGCATGCTTCTATCTTCGTTAAGAATCTTAACTTTTCAACTGATGTCAGAGGCCTTACCAATCTATTCAAAACACTTGATGGTTTCGTTACTGCTCAGATCAAGACTAAACCCGATTCTAATAACCCTGGTAAGCAACTAAGCATGGGTTTCGGATTTGTTGAGTTCAAAACGCTTGGACAGGCAGAAACTGCTATTGCAGCCTTGCAGGACTATAATCTTGATGGACACAAACTGCAGTTGCGTGTATCTACCAGAGGCGAGGACCAAAAAGCTGCTGCTAAGCCTAAGGGTACTGCTGGTACTAAAATCATCATCAAGAACGTTCCTTTCGAGACCTCTAAGAAGGATATCACTGATCTGTTTGGTACTTTTGGTCAATTGCGTACTGTGCGTCTTCCTCGCAAGTTCAACAAGAAGACTCGTGGTTTTGCATTTGCTGAGTTTGCCACGGTAAAGGAAGCGGAGCATGCTATGGAATCACTCCAAGGTGCCCATTTACTTGGTAGACGTCTTGTAATGGAATATGCTCAGGAGGATGCCGAAGATCCTGAGCAAGAGATCGCTAGAATGGAAGCCAAGGTCCGTGGTCAAGTCGATGCTGAAGATCTCGCCGGCATGCGTCTCAATGGACAACGTAAGGCTTTCGATATGGAAGAGGACGACGGAGATTTTTAATTTATTTAGAACATTAATATATTGATTATATATTGCACTCTTTGCATATCCTACGTGGATTTTTATATGCGTTCTGCGTATTCATGCACGAGTCTATTTGATTTTCGACATATTAACAAACACATCAGTGTGCTCACAGACGTTTTCTCTCCATTGAAAGCATCTTTTACATTATAATCGGTTTATGTATATTAAACTATGTAAATTTCTCTCTAATCTGTGTATGAAACTTATACAACGATATTGTTGGCAATCTGCAACATGCAAAATCCGCGCTGAGGGTAAGGGCCGCATAATTTAAAGGTAGCCCTAGATGGCACTGTAAATATCCATTATTACTCTTGTTAAATCTCATTTTTAATTAAATTGTTGAATAAAATAAAATTGGTATCTCTTTGGCGTAAACAACGTTCAAATTGAGCACGTACTGAACCTGAAGCTGTCGACAGTAGAACGTGCATTCTCTGTCACGGCGCATAAATAAGAATCATGTAAACATTAACTCTTCATCCCGACATGCCTGACCCCAACCATTTGAATCAGCGAGATTCTGGCCAGAGGGGTCGCGCTTCTATCAGTCCGTCGCATGAATATATAACTCAGGCAAAAGAACCCCAACGCACACCTGAAACTAAGATTACTCCCGCTCGTCGCAGAAAGCGTGACTACTTGAAGCTTTGGAGCCCCCTAAAAAGGCATCCCCAGTTAGATGAGTTGATTGATACGCCGATCGATAATGAATTTGCCAATGTTCATCCAAAGAGCTATGAAAATCCTGAATATGTTTCATCAGTTGATACTGACTATTTAAAGAAGCTCGAACAAGAGGGATTTTCTATGAATGACTTTAAACGTGCTGAGAACGGCAATATGTCATTCGATTACACGATGCATTCCAATGTTCTCGATCGCCAATTGGACGTTGATCAGATTGATCAAAGCAGCCAAGCACTTCATACCAGTAGTAGTGATGAGTGTCGGGGAAAAGGCATATCTAGTGAAGATCCAGATTGTCACAGGTACAGATACTCTTTACAATCACCAGATGGGAGCTATGTTGCATGTCTCGAAATCGCAATGTCAGAAACAACCAGTTTGGAACGCCTAGATAAACACGATGGCTATACAGGTGATGTGGAAAAAAGCACCGTCTTGCACTATAAGAAAGAATTTACAAGCCCGTCAAGTTCTTTATATTCATTTTCATGTGGTGAATCCCTGCAGGTCGACAAATTGGCTAGCTATGCTAGTTCTGAATATCAGAGTGGGCACGATGGATCTTCGCACGCTGAGGACGAAAAATATTCCGATGCCAAGAGAGAATTGGCGCTGTTTAACAGTTCGGAATACCCGAGTAAATTTGATGAGTTTTCTCACGCTGAGGACGAGGTTCTTATCACTAATGCGAAGAAAGAGTTGATGGTATTTCCCAAAGTAGATGGCCAGAATGAATGTGATGAAAATTCGCACGTTGAGGAGAAAATTCTCATTTCTGATGTTGATAACGAATTGGTGGCTTTTCCCAGTTCGCATTGCCAGAATGAATGTGATGAAACCTCGCTCGCTGAGAACAAAGTTCTCATTTCTGATGTTGACAACGAATTGGTGACTTTTCCCAGTTCGGATTGCCAGAATGAATGTCAGGAACCTTCTCACGCTGAAAACAAAATTCTCATCGCTGATGGTGAGAATGAATTGGCTGTATTTCCCGATTCAGATCACCAGAATGAATGTGACATAATTCCTGACCCTCTGATCGAATGCTATGTTGTACCAGAATTTGTACATGGCATATCTGATGTATCTATTTCCAAGGAGTGCATTTATGGCCCCCATGAAGTCAATTGGCTGATTCCTCAGTCGTCTATCCAGAAATTCAAGATCACAGGCAAGCTTGAAGTGGATTGTAGTTCAGGGAACAAACAGCGGGTGGGAGCATTGGTAGCACTAGATCTTCTGATGTACAAACTGCTCGTCTGCAACTATGAAGATGAGCCACCGTTTACACGGCTTATGGTCTCTTTGGTGCGAGTGAGTTACTGGATATTCATAGTTCTGCACTTTATTTGCTTTGTATTCATAATTATGTAGTCATAATAATAAGATAGCCAGGATGATATATACGAGCTATGTGGTATCATAAATTAAATTTTTGATAGACTCTCATTCTGTATAGTTGTCAACAACCTTCATCACATACTCTATTTTCTTTTTCCAAACTTGGTGAATGGGCATGTATGCAATGCAATGTCTGTTGTCATGAGTAACTTTGTTGCGTATAAGGGGCACTATAAGTTTATCACACCAAAAATGTTTGTTAATAGAAATTTGTACATAGCAATGACTTATATTTAGTTTTGGTTCCTTTTTGTATGAGTTTGTTCATCTTAATTGATCATGTGGCTGATATGATACCTAATTAAAAACTACATCAGTGGCCTCTTTTGGATAGTGGTAAATCTATTCATCACGCATAATTACAGCAGGTAAATAACAAGCCTAAATTTAGATATGCTAAATAATTGATTCTCATTGTTTAGATATGTTCGGGGCAAAAAGAAGGATCATGCTGTATCAGGCGAAGCCTTGTTCATGCCCGTCTAAATTACTTCTTAGGGAAAGATACCACAACTACATAAGAACAAAGCAGTTCACCATAATTCATTTTTTATCAAGATGTTGAAGTCATTGGCTGTTTTTGCTGGTGCACTGACCCTTGCTCGTGCACAGTATCCAATCAACGACTTACAAGCAGGCCAGGTATTTGGCCTGGTTACATTGAACTCAAGCTATGATGACGTCCATGATCACATTCTTAGTGTCTACGGTGATGGAACATTGGGTACACATGACCCTTACAACCCTGAAGCTCCTGATTTCCGTGGCGTCCTGATGCCAGAGTTCGGTGTAGTGCTACAACCAGAGCCCCTCCAATGCCTCAAATTCAGTGATCGTAACATTTTCCTGATTAATGACTCATTGTGGAACACAGGAACGGGATTTACAGTTAATAATGCCCGTCTTACTCCAAACGGTGACGTCCGTACAGTGATTTGCCCAACTTGGAATCATGTTCTTCTGCTCGACGATGGTAAGGCACCTTTATGCGAACAAGCAATCGCTGTTGAGTTGGAGGTTGTTACATATCCAATTCCTTAAGCAATCTTCAGCTTGTCCTATATAAATTATATCATTTGTTTCTCTAGACCTTAACAAGACTAAAAGCAATTTCACTCCATAGAATAGAGTAGTAAAACGCGTGTTAATGAAGAAGAGCTATTAATCATAATAAATAAGTGAATAAATATCTACAGAGATCTGAGTGGGATGCTATGGGGGATCTTTTCTTTCTGCCAAGATGGCCAGTCAGTAATTTAGTATCAGCTAGGAGAGCCCTTTCACACATGTCCGTTCTGTAATGAAAAAGGATCTCCAAGTGATACGAGTCTTCTCGTATCGCGCCCGAAGGCAAAATATCGGTATTATATAGTTTATAGATATTTTAATAATCATGAATTGGCAACGAGCATCCCTTACTCGTCCTGGACAATAGTACCCTTCTCAGAAACGTAGATACCGTCAAGGAACTTACGGATATCCTTATTGCGGGCCTTGGTGCTCTGCTGGATGTCGGCACAAGTCTGGGAGACATTCTCAACAGAGTTACCAGTAACAAGAAGCTCATCCTTCTGAGCCTTAGAAATCTCAACGTTGACACCCTCAAGAGCACGGACGATACGGGCCTGCTTCTCACCAAGGTAGTTACGGATCTCAACACGAGTGCCGTTCTCCTCAATGTTAACGTTGATGGGGAAATGGGCGTAGACGTAACGCATCTTGTACTGGAAGCCCTTGGTAACACCAACAATCATGTTGTGAAGAAGAGACTTGACAGTACGAAGAGCAGCAACCTGCTTACGGGCACCGTGAATAATGGCAATCTTAATCTTTTTGTCGGAGACCTTCTGGAAAGTGACATGGATGTGTTGAAGGTTCTTCTTCAAAGTACCGCGGGGGCCAGTAACAGTGATGTTACGGGCCTTGATGGCAACAGTGACGCCCTCAGGAATATCAAGAATTTGCTCACTCTGAATAAACTTCATTTTTATGGATGTGTGTTTGGTGAAAAATTGTTCAGAGGTTGACAAATTTTCAATACCCAAGAAGTTGCATGGTTACCCTCCTGTAGGAGACTTGCATCATCTCGGGATAGCACTGCTACCAAGACAGTACAAACACACATCAGGGGGAACTATCAGAGTCATTTGACAAATTTAAACAATTATGTTATGCTAGGTTTTATAAATTTATGATAGTGGCTAGGTCTAAACCGGAAAGCTCGCGAGCGTATCATACCATGTTAGACGGATCATCTCTCGACGCTTTTGGTGTATTGCAATTAGGTTGGATATATATATTTGTAGATTAAATCGATTGATTGGAAAGCGATGAATTCCATTTATTTGAAGTGCACTTTAAATGGCCGACATAGATTTTCCCGTTTGCCTCTTATCAGTGATCGCTTGTCGTGTCCTGACTAACTTCACCATGGACGAGTCGTTTCAGAAGGCCATCAAGGTCTGGTCTGACATTGGACTGGAAAGCTTTCAGAAAGTGTTGGATGAACAAGTTTCTAAGATCATTGATAACCAGGAACAAGGTGCTGCCAATCGTAAGGAGCTCTCTACGAAGACCAAAGAGTTCAGAAAACTGGAAGATGCCGACAAGCTGGAACAAATCAAGAGTCTTCTCAAACTGTACCAGTCCGAGATTGATAATCTCACGAACAGGACAAAGTATGGCGAAAGCTGTTTCATGAATGCGTACAAGGTGATCGGTGAAGCTGCTGATCCTCTGCCTTTACTTGAAGCATCCGCATCTAGCGTAGAACAGGTTCAACAATTGAGTCAATTGAAAGAGGAGAATGCTGCCCTCCAGAAGACCATTGCTCAAACATCTGATTACGATGCCTTGAAGCGGAAAATTGCTGACCTGGAAGCAAAGTCGTCCAAAGCAGCTGCAGATTCGGCCTCTGCCAAGGAACGCGAAATTAATGCTCTATGGGATGAACGGGAACGTAGCTGGCAACTGAAAGAAGCAGAGCTCACTTCTGAATTGAGTGAAGTGAAGCAGAACTATCAGGTTGCTCAGGCTCGTCTTAGTTCCACATCCACTAGTGATCCCACTGAAACAAGTCTGAAGCTTGCTGAACATAACACAACTGTGCGCGAACTTGAGAGAGCCACACTCAGAGTCACACAAGCTGAAGCCCGCAGTGAATCACTTCGTCAAGAGTTAGAAGGTGTCAAGTCTGGATCTTCTCTCTCAATCCAGAAACAAGAGTATGAGGATCGTATCGCTAGTCTTGAAACTGAAAACACCCAACTGATTCAACGTTATGACTCCGCTCGCGTGGAAACACAGAAGATAACTAATGAGAACGCTGATAAATCTAATAAAATCCAGCTTCAATTGGAATCCGCCCAGAAGGATCTTAGACAGGCCCAAGTCGTGATTGCACAACAACAAGACTACGAGCAGATCAAGAAGGAGCTCCAGTTCCTACGCTCAGTCGAATTTGGTGCTGAAGATAATGATGACAATGAGGCCAAAACTGGTGGATCTGAGCTCGAGCAGATACTACAAAACAAGAACAACAAGTTGAATGAAGAGCTAGCGGGACTCAGGCTGAAGGTTCAAAATTACCAGACAGATCATGGAAAATACAATGAGGAAATTGCGGAACTATCCAAGCAAAACCAGTCGTATTCTGCATTGATTCAACAACTTGAGAACGATATTAGTACCCTGCAGAAACATGATAATGATACGTTCTCCACCATTTCTGGTTGGACCGCAATTCCAAGAAGAGCCTCCCCGGCCTCATCAATTATGGCTGGAGTGCGGCCAGCCAGAGGTCCACCACCCACAGATTCAGCTGCTGTACCCCCGGTTGATGCATCTGTGTTGAATATTGTAACCCAGCAGCGTGATCGTTACAAGGATAAGACATTGGAACTTGAGGAAGATCTACGCAGGACTACGAATGTTATCACATCCCAACGCAAAGAACTTGAAGCCGTAAAGCAAGATAACTTGGAGCTTTATGAACGTATTCGGTATGTCCAAGCACATGGTAAAGACAAGGATACCAAATCCGATCGGTTCAAGAGCGTTTACGAAGACGGTTTGACATCGTTCCAACAGTTCAAAAGTCTGGAAACTGAGCGGGCACTCGCTGGTAAGGGAGCGTTTGACAGGGCTGTGTTTGTGGTTCTTCGTAAAGCCATCACTGAAGACCGGTTTCGTTACGGATCTATCGCCTATATTGTAGCCGTGCACCTGATGCTAGTGTGGGCACTTGTGTAGTCGAGAGTATTTATATAGTAATGAATAACCAGAGATAACTTTTGGTAGAGTATATTGAACTAACTCAATAACAATGAGGTAGGACTATGCTACTTATATTATCGACACGGACCATATGGCAATTTTTTTAAAATAAAGGAGGGTGTCAAAAGATTTAGGCGGAGGCACGCTTCTGGGCAAGAATGCGGCCGCGCTGGCGGGAAGAGAGACGAACGGCCTTCTGGTCGTCAGCCTTAGCAATCTGCTCCTGGCCCTCAGACAGGATGATCTCGATGTGACTGGGAGAGGACTGGTAAGGGTTGGAACGACCGTGGGCACGGTAAGTACGACGGCGCTGCTTGGGAGCCTGGTTGACCTGGATGTGAGAGATAACAAGGTTCTCGGTGTTGAGACCCTTGGCGTCGGCATTGGCCTGGGCGTTCTTCAGAAGATCAGTAACGTACTGAACAGACTTAACGGGCCAGCGGGCCTTGGTGACACCGAACTCTTTGCCCTGGGCAGTGCGGCCAATAGAACCGGCGTGCTTGCGGAAAGGAATAGCGCGCTTCTTGTCGACAACGGCCTCAAGGTAGGCAAAAGCCTTGGAAAGGGACCAACCCTTGATAGCCTGGGCAGTAGCCTGGGTGTTCTTGAAAGAGACACGGAGGTAAGAGCCACGAGCAGACGCAGAGGTTGCGGGATTAACGGGGGTCTTGGAGTAGCGAGCCATGGTGTCTAAACTGGAATTGCTCCAACGATGAGTCCTTGGTATGAATTGTTTGGAGGCTTGAAAATGCTTAGGACAAATAGCCCTAAGCCCTAAATAACAACTCGGGTGAGATTTTTCTCTGTACGTAAGCAGGTTTAGGTGTTCTGAAATTTTTCGATTGGCTGGGTCACCTGACCAAAATTGATCCCAAAGAAAAAAAAATGTCGAGATAATAAATTTTCTAAGCCAAATCTTTGCTTCTTCTCTATACCCATTTCTTTGGTTAGACCCCTGAACAAAAAACACAAAAGAAATGGCTTTCACACCTAATGGTAGAGGTGGCCGCGGTGGCGGCCGCGGTGGTGCCCGTGGTGGCAGTTTTGGCGGTCGCGGCGGCGGCAGTGGCTTCGGAGGCCGTGGTGGTGCCCGTGGTGGTGCCCGCGGTGGTAGCTTCGGTGGCCGTGGCGGTGCCCGCGGTGGTGCCCGCGGTGGTGCTCGTGGTGGTCGCGGCGGTGCCCGTGGTGGCCGTGGCGGTGCTGCTGGTGGTGCTAAGGTCATTGTTGAGCCCCATCGTCACGGCGGTGTCTTCATTGGCCGTGGTAAGGAGGATATGCTTCTTACCAAGAACTTGACTCCTGGTGAGAATGTCTACCGTGAGAAGCTTGTTTCTATTGAGGAGCCTGCTAGTGACCCTAGCCAGCCTCCTGCCAAGGTCGAGTACCGTGTCTGGAATCCTTTCCGTTCTAAGTTGGCTGCCGGTATCCTCGGTGGTATTGATGAGATTTATATGAAGCCTGGCTCCAAGGTCCTTTACCTCGGTGCTGCCTCTGGTACTTCTGTCTCCCACGTTGCTGATCTTGTCGGTACCGAGGGTGCCGTCTACGCCGTCGAGTTCTCTCACCGCCCTGGCCGTGATTTGATCTCCATGGCCAAGAAGCGTCCTAACGTTGTTCCTATTATTGAGGATGCTCGTCACCCCCAGAAGTACCGTATGCTTGTCCCTATGGTCGACGTTGTCTTCGCCGATGTTGCCCAGCCCGATCAGGCCCGTATTATTGCCCTTAATGCCCACAACTTCCTTAAGGATAACGGTGGTGTCGTCATCTCCATTAAGGCCAACTGTATCGACTCTACCGTCGATGCTGAGACAGTGTTCGCCCGTGAGGTTCAGAAGCTTCGCGAGGAGCGTATCAAGCCCCAGGAGCAGCTTACCCTGGAGCCTTACGAGCGTGATCACTGCATTGTCATTGGTAAATACGTTCGTAGCCAGGGCAATTAAAATTGAAATATGCCCAAGGTTATATATATATTTGTATAATTGACTGTTACTCTAGATCCAAGTGTCTATGAGATGCTATATATATATGCTAATTGTCCTGAGGACTGACGAGGGCCAGCACCCGCTCAAACAGGACATCAAGCGTTGTGTTGTCGCCCTCGAATACATTATCAAACGAATTAACATCAAGGCTTTGAGATGTAGCCTGACCGCTCAGTTTCTCTTCATTGATAGCCTTAGTATCATTGTACAAGGCCAGAAGAGTCCGCCGGAGGTCCTGGGTTTGCTGTTCGACAACGGGGGCTGCTCCGGCAACAGCATTGATAACACCACGGCTATCAATGAAAGAGTAACCAGAAGTTCCAGGAATCAACCGCAAAGCAGACACAGCGTGCTCATGCACAAGTGATGCGACAGGCACAGGGCTGGTCACATCAAAGAGTACAAGACGTGAGTTGATGCTGTAATCTTCGGTCCAGTAATTGACTGCCAGAGCGATTCTGTTATGTTGAGGGTCCACAGCAAGTAGACGACTGCCATTGAGAGGAACCTGAACCTTGACAGACCACATCTGCCGGCTTGAGACCAAATCCCACACTACAAGACGGGTCTTGGCCAAAGCAACAAGGTAGTTTCCAAGGAACTCAAGACCACGCACACGACGACCAAGAAGATTAGGAAGCATGCTGTGAACTTTGAATGTTTTTGAATCAATCAAAAACACACTTGTCTCAAAACCGAGGGCGACTGTACTGGAATCAGCACTCCAGGCAAGAGCGACTGCTCTAGAGGTGCTACCTGTTCCAGCCAGCACTTTACGCACCATCCAAGAGCCAGTCTTAGGATTAGGTCTCCAAAGACGAACACTGCCGTCGTTAGCAGCAGTAATCACTGAGTGATCGGCTGGGTTGCAGCGAAGATCCATGATGAGCTGACCGGCACCATGGGGGGAAGCCACGCGGCTAACCAGAGACCACTTGGAAGTTTCCCTATCGAGTTTCCAGAACTTGAGATTGATTTCAACATCGTTACGACTGACAAGAACATCAATAGGAGGCATTTGCTTCACATCAACTGTGACCATCCACTGACCATCAGCAGTAAACTGTAAGTGGGTTAAATTAGGGTCTGAAATAAGCTGCTCTCGACGAACACGACCTTGCTGAACTGTGGGAGCAAGCGTAAGAACACTTTCTTGCTCATCTTTGATAGGGTTGTAAACCTGGACTTGGCAGCCAGGGCCGGTGGAAACTGTGGATGCACTAGAGGATAATCCAGAGAAGAAATAGCCGTTTCTAGTATCAGGGTGGATAGTATAACTTGTAGTGTAATCACCAACAACAGGGGTGACACCCTTGTTCTTAAGTTTCTTCTGGCGACGCTTTTCCTTCTCGGGATCAGCGGGCGACTTGGAAAAGTATGCTTTGACACCACTTACATTCAAACGGCTGATAAGATCGGATGCGGAAAGAATCACGAGCTGACGGTTCGAAAGTGTAACACCGTAAAGTGTACTGTTACGGTTGATAGTGATCTTTGTGATCTCACCATCGAGACGAGGAAGGAACTGCTGCTTATCGGCATCCATTTGCCAGAAAACGAGGACTCTCTCGCGACCACCACTGATAAGATAATTATCATCGAGAGAGAATTCGAGAGCATTGACACCTTCCAAATGCCATTTCAAAGTACGAACACCCTTGGGGTAGTAGACATCAATGACACCAGAGGGGGCACCGACAGCAACAAGACCCTTGTTAGAAATAGCAATAGAATGGCTGCGTCTCTCACGGTGACTGCGAATATGACGTCCAGTTGTGATATGAAAAGTATCGATTATGGTATTCTCCTTGTCTTTCCGAGAAGCAAAAACAATGTATTCCTTGGAAGGGGAGACAGCGTGAAGATCGGCGTCCTTGGCAAAAAACAGTTCCTCCAGAGAATCATCCTCGGTACCAGGGGTCAAATAACCGATACCAAGGCCCTCATCAGTAGCAAAAACAGCTAAAAGTTGATCTCCTGTGTTAGAGATGATGTGAACGACTTTACGGTCAAGAGCCAAGTTGACAGGCTCATTCTCAGAGACGCCAATAGTAGCACAAGATCCGTCTGAACGAACAATATAGAAAGTTGATTCATCGCTAGTCAAATAAAGCTGGGTCAGCTCACTTCCTTCGAGGGGAATTTTGGCGATAGGCTGTTTTGTGCTAATAAGGAACAATTTCAACGCCAACGCTGTGACCACAGCTACCCGGTTATTGTCTTTAAAAAATACAGGGTCAACACTGGGGTATTTACCACCCACTGTGGCCGTGGTTGTCCAAGACCTCGCAAGTTCGGCCATTGATGGACAATTTGAACGTTTTAATTCTCAGGGATCAAAAGTTTTGGGTTTGGCCCAGATTTTTTTTTTTGGGTCTGCGAAATCTGTATGACTAAGCTCCAGGGATTTTGGAAAAGCCGCCATGTGGGTGGATAATGGCCATAATATTATACCTTAATTAGAAATTAAACTATTGCTATTATTTACAGAGGATGTATCATAATACTGTCAGATTTCGAGCTGGGGCGGCAGAAGACCTGCCAGAGAGCGTAATGGCACTAATATAACCCGCTCGTACTCGAGTACTTAGTTTTAGCTTTATTAGCATCAAACCTGTGGTGTAGTGCCAGCGAATGCCGGCCAACCAGGTCACCTAGAGCAAATTCACTGAAAAGCTTAGTCTAATATTTACAAGCCTATAAAATAGTGTTGTGTGGTTTTTGAAGACCTTCTCGCCTGTTGGCAGTGCTCATGTGCAATGAACAAAGGCGAAACCGACCTAATTTACAATTAGTTGTAGCTCAGAAGAGTCTTGCGACCGTCCTTGGTGTAGAGCCAGGCATTGTAGTCCTGGGCCCAGTTCCAGAGGTACCAGTAAGAGCCAACGGGGATGAGGACGAACAAGAACTGGGACTTGACGCGGCGGAAGGTGTTGAACACGGAGTTGTAGAGCATGCCCTTGAAGATGTTCTGAGAGTTAGGCGAAAGGCCGTATCTCACAGTGTACTTTTGCTTGGGTCCGGGGAATAAATCGTGTCCAGCCATTTCAAAAAGACAGAATACTGAAAGACGCTGCTGACATTCAAGGCAATGTATTGGTCAAGCTGGCTTAGTCATAATCCCCGAAATTGAACGGGCAGATCTCGGGAACCTAGGATAGCGGTTGGCACAAGAATTTAAATATCTGTAGCGGTGTTTTCTACGTACTCTACGACAACAATGCCAGCAGTGTTTATTTAACCGTATGTAGTAAGAATTTGTGTCTTCAGGTTCTGGCCCAATTGATCGAACAAACCATCAAGGTTGCCCAAAAGTGACTTATAGCCTGACAAGACGTTAGCCACATTTTTACGAAGCTCAGCGCTGGGTTCGAAGTATGATCCAAATGATGCGAAAAGAAGCAACAGTTGTGATTCATTTAAGGCAGTTGGATTACTGCAAATAGTCAAGCACATGCCCTGGAAAGCAGTATCTTTCTCATTTGTCTCATCCACATCACTCATAACTGTCAACCAATGCTCAATGATGCTTGAAAGATGGGGAGCAATCAAGTTAGGAAGACTCAACCCAATACGGCCAATTGCAATTGCTGCATTCTCGATCAGAGTGGGGACCGTTTCATTCACAAGAACTTGTCCAAGTCTTGGGAATACATCGTTGAAGTAAGGTTCAATCCCAGTGCCAATGTTCAATGAAATCTCACCAATAGCCCACATAGCATTGTTACGCACGCCTGATAAGTTAGGGTCTGTACCATCAATGTTCAAAATCAGCGACCGCAAAATGTCGTCAACTCTAGGCTGAATCTCAGGGAAGATATAGATAGCCATATCGCCGACGAGGCCGAAAGCAGACTGACGGACCTCTGGCACATCAACATTCATGCACATCAGGACCATGTCCATGACAGGTGGGTCTTGGAAAGTATCGAACAAGGGTTTAATCTTGTCATATAAACCTTGAACCAGACCATCAATCAAATCAAGTGAACAAGACAAAAACTCCTTTTCAAGATCCTCATCGTAAAGAGGGTCGAGCGCACGGCTCTCATCTCTAACGAGGTTCTGCTTGATGATGTTAACACAACGCTCAAAAACAGTAGGAGCATATGGTCCAAAACTCTCACCAGCAAATGCAGCGACTGTAGAGAGACAGTCAAGAAGAGGCAACAATTCACGATCGGCATCACGGTGGCTTTGCCAGCGGTGAACCATTGGCTCCATCAACAAATGGATATAATCCGGGTTATTAATGGCAAATGACACGGCGGTGACGCTTGATTGAATACATTCGTAGAGTGCGTACATGTTTTTCTGTTGGTACTTTTGGAAGCACTTCTGGAAATGATAAAGAAGTGGCTCTGTAAAGGGAACAAGCTTCTCGCTAGCATGGTCAGCGGTAACAGAAATTGCATTGCATCCAGCCAGCTGAACCTTCTTGTTTTTGTCCAGACAGCAGCCCATCAAGCCTTGGAAGGTGACAGCAAGTACCTCATCGATACCTACGAGACGCTCGCTATATCTTCCAAGTGTCCAACAACTGATTTCACGAATCTGTGCCTTCTCATCAGTGAGAAGACGGACAAGAAAAGGAATAAGATCAGGAACGAAGTCGACCTTGTCAAAAATAAGACAACCATGAGCAACAGCACCAAATGCAAGAACAGCAGATTCCCGAACAGGCCATTCAGAGTCGTTGATTCTTTCTTGCAAAAGAGGGCGTGCAACATCCATGACAGTAGGAGCAAACTTCATGCTGAAAGCATCAAGGGCAGCAGCTGAACACTTACGCAAGTTCCAGTCGTCTAAGGAATCCTCAGCATCGTCATCAAAGTCATCTTCATCGTCGTCATCATTGTTTCCAGGTTTGTCGTTTGTCTTGGTTTTGACGTGATGACCCTCTTTTGATTTGGCATTGACAGGGCGAATATCCTCAGCCTTATCGACAACATCTTCGTCATCCTCTTCCAAATTCTCTAGCAGCAAAAGATCCATCTCAGAATAAACCATTGTAGTGAGAAGAACAGGAATAATAGAGGGCAACAAAGGCTGAACGAAATTGTTATCCATTTCAGCTAAACTCAAGATAAACTCAGCACCTTCCAGAGCCACTTGATCATCAGTATCTTTCATGCAGTGCAAACAAAAACTGACAATACCCTCAAGGTGAGGCAAAAGCTTGTCCGGGCGAACTTCAAGAAGAGAATTGAAAGCGGAGGCAACATTGCGACGGGTATCGGGGTACGGATCGTTGGCTAGGGTGAAGACAGACTGAAGGAAGACATCAATATGTCCAAGGAAATGCTGACTTTGAAGGCTGATGAACTGAGAGATGCAAAACAGTGAGTTACTGCGAACACGAGGAGTCTCACTGCTGAAATAGTCCAAGAGGCGAGGAATAATACGTCTTTCAAGCTCCTGGGCTTCCCAAACCATGCCATTTGTGCCACTTCCTCCACCATACATATCTTGGTCAAGCATTTCAGTACAATCCTCGCAGATTTTAGAAAGGGCACTGATGGCACTTTCCTGAGTTTGTGTAACATTAGACTCCATCATCTCCAGCAGCTGGTCCAAAACATTAGGCCACTGAGAAATACCAATCTTAGAGTAGAGAGTGGTAAGCACAATTCCTGAAATGTTACGAACAAGTTGATCATCGCCGGTCAAGCCAATAACAACCTTTTCTTTAATGTAATCGACAACTTCAATAGGGACATGAGGCCAGTCGCTATTGATGTTATTCTTGAGCCAAATACCTGCAATAGCTCTAGTAGCACTGTTGACACCATTGATGTTGGTGGCAAGCAAGTAGACCAGATATTTGCTCAAATCCGGGTTCAGTTTGGCTTCTTCAAGAGCCTGGGTGGCCTGAACACGCACGGCCTCGGAGTCAGACGAGGACCGGGTAAGAACTTCTGCCAGCTGCTCGACCGTGCTAGGGTCGGGATTCCAGCTTGACATTATAACTCTTTTTTCGAATTAACGCACTGAGGCCGAGAGTATCGTTTTTTCTCTTTTCTTTATAGGCTTGTAAGCTAGGTGTTAATCATGGCTCTATGTGTGACTAAGCAATCAGAGGCAATGCATTCTTGGGATCCTGGGGATTCTGGGGATCCTGGGATTGTGGGGTGATGAGATGATGGGGGTGCAAAAGGTTTGTAGTTATCCGCTGTAAATTTGATACGGCTAGTATCAATCTGTTATATATACATGTGGATATAGACTTAACATGTTTGAGCATTTTCACTAGGAATATCGAATTACAAAATGTTGTGAGTATGCCGGCGTAATAAGCTACTGACGAAGATCAGAAATCTAGTAAGAGCAGGTATCTCCTGGGAATAAATACGGTATCGTGGATAAGGCATATTCGTATCATGGTGATCCATGCAATTGCTGTGCGAATTGCAGTTGAACCAACTGATTGATCTTCTGTTGAATGTTTTCGACCTGCGAAAGGTTTTGCAGGATACATGGTAGCAATCGGCTATCAATGTTCAATGCAGCCAAGCGTTCATTGCTACTTGTAATTTCACCTGTATCAGTAGAGATCAGTTCTTCCGAATCTTCAGAACTGTCGATGGAGCCATCAGAGGTCAGCTCAGGAAGCTCGTTCTCTATCAAGACATCAGTCTCAGAGCCAGCGTCGTCCCATTCTGTGTCGTACTCGGAGAATTTAACAGATGATTTCCTCCTTGGCATATCCTGCTCCTGTTGAGAATCCCATTCCTGCTGTGAATTGAGCATAGTGAGATTGAACTCCTTGTTTTTGCGAGCTAACCGCTCATTGGGAAGCTCAACCAGTTCAGCAGGGACATAACCCATCTCATCTGTATCAACTATTTGAACATACCACCAGTAGTAATGATCATCATTGAGAAGGTATAAGGCATCATCAGTATGGATGGTAACTTGGCCATCTTCGGTACTTTCAAATGTATCCAGTGCATAAATGAGACTAGGATCCATACTTTCCAAAATATATGTGAAAAGGTATCTGTGCTGTTAAAAGGCTGTTAATAGGTATTGAAGTGGTGGTTTCAATTCAGTTGTTGTGTTTCGTGAGTCGAATGGTCGCTTGTTGTTGTTCCCCTGGCAATGGGTAGGGGTTAAACTGGTTGACAGGAGCTGATAAAAATAACTATCCGCTGTAATAGCAAACTCAAAAGATTCAAGGTTTGTACTTTCCTTTATGTCTTTGAGCAAATTCCCAGATTTCTAGTTCCCCTCGCGAGGTACCCATCTCAATCATTTATAGGTGGGTCTTCATGACACAAAATCTCCGCAGACCCTGCAGTAGCCCACATATGCACGCTGCACACTGCCCTTGCATACTATACGGTGTTGATTGCTCTACTCGGTGAGGCTTGATTTTGCAGAGGCAATGTAACAAGATAATCCGTACTGGAATATTGCAATTAATTACATGTGGGAAATTTTATAGCAACAAACATCCATTATAACCAGAAATATGTATAAGTCCCCCCTTGAGTTTCAGCTCGCATATGTTTCTGGTTGTCTCATCAATTCGCACGATCACCCGTGAATCAGACACCAAATGACTTAGACAAGTAAAAGGAGACCATCATTCTGTTGGTGCAAAACATGGTTCACTGATGGCAAAATACTATGTGGTTGTAACAGAACTTGACCTTTAAAGTTTAATGGTGCGGTGTTGGTTGTCCTACCAAAAATACCTACCTGCGTTGTTGAAATCTAGTCCTGAATTCCAAGGTCCCTCTGCTTTTCCCGATTGTTTCAGCTCACGGCAAATGCCTTAGGTCGCGTAGGAGATGTATTTGACGTGTATTTATGAGAGATCCATATTAATTTATGGTGTTAAAAATGTTATTTGTCTCCTATCTAAGTCTCAACCATGGAAATCTGCCATGACGTAGATGTATGCAAGCTCAAGCGTATAGTTGGAGTTATTATGTGGTATGTGGAAAATTGTCGATTGATTTCGATACTTTGATGGAAATTATTTGTTTGGTTCACTAAACATATAACAACAATCAACAAGTGCCTGGATGGTCGCTGAGGAATTTTCCTGAAACTAGCCCTGGCTGTCGTTGAGTTTCATCGTTCTGGCCTAGCACATCTCGCGTCGTTTTGAGAGCCAGCTGAATTATATATATGCATACGATCTCCCAGTAACGTAAATATTTAAGAACGATCATCCACTGACACAGGTCTCGTTTTAGACACTTTGTGTCACTTATGGAGGATCGTCGGTGCATTCATTAACTTATTTACAAAACTTGAAAATTATATGAGAAAATCTCAGCAATATACGAAACATAGTAATGATAGCTTGAGTAAGCATGGACATAGTTCCTCCGCATCAAACCACTCTGGAATGTGCAGCCTGCGGGTGTCCGATATGCAACTGCCGAAGCTTATTTCGGTGCTGGTTTTGCGGGTTCGCTGTTCCTGCAGGCAGGCATATGTGGTAAAGTCGCATTTACTTTGAAGTCACCAGGTTATTTGGGGACATTATATGTTGGAAAAACTTTATTTTTGACAGGAGTGCCATCGTGCTAGTGCTGAAGTGTTTGATTGTGAATCTTGACCCACTCAACCATCCTACATCTACAACCAAACAGTTATGCAACCCGTCGCAGGTTGGCTGACTGGGTTACCGATTGGTGAGGACTACCTGCCGTTTACGGTTGCAAGGATCAGAAGACATTGGGCAGTAGCAAATGTTATTGAGATACAGAACGTTCTAGACCATTCAATATTTGTGTCTTGAATGCTAATACTTGGCGTTGGCTTTGCATTCCGCGACAGGCCCTGAACTGTCAGGTCCGGATATTCATTGCAGATTACCGCTTATGCTGATCCCAATTTCTTTGGTGCCAATCATTGAGCTTTGTAATAGAAACATAGTTTTAACCGCTGAAAATACTCAGCTGGTGATACGTAGCCTACAGCAGATAGAGCATAGTTGACGAAGTTCACCCATTTTAGACGTCAGGTCCCTCTATGCCTTCGTTGCCAGAGTGGTGCTGGTGGATCTTAACTATATATAATTCTACCATAACACTGTTTGTAATGACAGTGGCATGAATCTTATTTTTTGATAATTCAAGGTCGTATACGATTAATATTTATTATAAGCATGAGAGACCTAATCATTAACCCATTAATTCATTAGCTCATATATGGAACTAATTAAGTGGGAAACAATGCCTGACTAATACGTGATGAGGACCGGGGTCAGCGTGAAGCCATTGGAACATATGGCTGCTAATATCAATAATTTTTGGTATATAAATAAAAGAATCAATTAAACTGCGAGAATGATTTTGTTTCTGTAACAGACCAATAACTGGCTTGCCTTGCAAGTCCTCACCATTGAATTATCGCTCCGTTCAGCGTGATTGCGTAGATTATTCATCTTGGTGAGCAGTTGACAGTCAAACGTTCCCAAAGCCTGCATCATCTCTAACCGGCAATGGATGGATGGCAAGAGACCACCTGTATATTCAATGGTGGTGGAGCCAAAGCCCCGGATGTCGTGTTAGAGCACGTCGTCTATGACCCATTCAAAGAGCTTGTGTGGACGGGCGATTCCACGGGCAGGGTGTGCTCGTACTATGGTCCATATCTTAGGCCCTATACCGCGTTTGTCGCTCACAATTCTCCAATTCTCGCACTTCAGGTTACCGATAAATTGGTATGGAGTTTAAGCAAAGATGGTTTGAAATGCCACAGACGTACAGGCCTTGTCAAGATCTCATCTAATGATGTACGCGGTAAGCATCTGCTTGTTTCGGAAAGTGAGCTATTGGTAGCTTCAGAAACACGAGTTAACCGTTATAATGCTGAAACAGCACGTGAAACCGGTACATTTGCTATCGATGCCCCGGATGGTGTCGAGATTTTATTCCTTCGTCGCAGCCCTCCTAATATCTGTCTGGGCCTGAGTGATGGAAGCATTCAAATCGTAGACCCCCAAACATTCGATACTCTCCAAACTGTGAGATGCCACACTGGTCCCCTAACAGATTTGGATTGCCGCAAAAGTCTGGTAATGACCTGTGGCATGAGCTCGCGTAGATACGGTCTGGTCCAAGATCAAATCGTTTATGTGTATGATTCAAGAGCAGAGAAATCGCTCCCGTTACTACCTGTCTCTACGGGTGCACAACTGGTTCGTATGCACCCTAGATCACCCACAAATTGTACTGTTATTGGCCCAACTGGGCAAATGCATTTTCTGGATGCAAAGAACCCTGGTAATATTCACATTCAACAAATCGCAGTAAGCTCTGAGCTAACAGGTATGGACATTTCCCCGCAAGGCGACAGCCTTGTTGTCATTGAGAAAAACGGCCTGATCCATTTCTGGACTCGTAATTTACCACCCGACCCTAATGCTGTCCCACAGAACCTTGACTTGCCGGCAGCACCTGGAACTCTGCCTGTTATGACTGATGAGACGCCCCTTTCGGCAGTTGGTTTACCATATTACAAGTCAGAGCTACTGAGTTCTTGGTCAGAGCCCCTTGAATTCGCAGTAGGCATGCCACCTCCTCGAGAACTTTCGGCCAAGCGTAATATTGCCACAAAATACCAATCTGTCCTCAAGACCAACCGCAGGTCGTCTGTTTCTGCACCACGATTTATAAGTGAACGAGAGAGACTAGGCCTCGAGGATGATAACAATGAACATCTTTTTGAAAACGATGACAGCTGGGT
The DNA here is from genome assembly GCA_030572535.1 of Wickerhamiella hasegawae. Taxonomy (NCBI): domain Eukaryota; kingdom Fungi; phylum Ascomycota; class Dipodascomycetes; order Dipodascales; family Trichomonascaceae; genus Wickerhamiella; species Wickerhamiella hasegawae. Next base: position 76,384 of record JAJLZZ010000030.1, read on the forward strand.
GTTAGGCAAGGTCCCTCGTGTTTACCGCCAGCAACACATACAGTACTCCAAATTCGGAGTCGATGACTTTAATTTCCGCTTTTTCAATAAGTCGAAGTATTCTGGTTTGGAGAACCAGGTGCCTGGCAACACATATTGTAATCCCTTGTTGCAGCTATTGAGATGGTGTGCACCTATTCACAATTGGGCACTTCATAAGTTTGCTGCCTACAATCACAAACCTATTCCCGTCTTGGGTGAGGTTGCCACGCTCTTTGATATGCTTCACAAAGCAGGTTCCAGACAGTCTCGTGCGTCTAATTTCCTATCAATGCTGGCAGAGAGTCCCGAAGCCCTTAATATGGGACTTCTGGACTTGAATCAGCCAGTGAGTAACAAACTGCTCAATCTTTTTCAGTATTTGGTTACTGAAATGATGTCAGAGGAAATGGAATACACTGATTCCGCCAAACAAAGTGAGCTGGCAACACTTACAGGAATTTCTGTTACTTGCAGAATGTACGGCACATGTGGATATCGCGTGGATACAGTCCAACCGCAGGTCGGTTTAGAGGCACAATCAGCAGACCACAAGGGTCTCTCTGCAGCAATTTCAAAAACCACTGATAGCTGGCTTTGGTGTGACAAATGTCAGAAAACCCATTCAATGGCCATCGTACGCCAAGTGACTGCTACGTCGCCCGTACTGTTTGTTGCCATTCCCAAAACACCACCTGGTACTGTTCCAAAGTCCATGGCTCCCGCATCACGTTTCAGTCTCGTGCCTCGTGCCGACAAGAGATCATTCAAGGTCGTTGATTCTGAAACTCCAGATTATGTACTTGATGGCTATGTCGCAGAGGTCAATGACCGCGGAATCAACCATGTCGTGGCTATCGTCAATGTTGACGGTGAGTGGCACTTATTCAACGATTTCTTGGTGACACCAATCAGTCAAGCTGAAGCGTTGGACTTTAAGCACTCTTGGAAACAACCTGTGCTGCTAATGTACAGGCGCAGGGATGTTGCCCAAGACTTTGACTACTCCATGTGGAAGCAAAAGTTGAATACAACATTGTTATATGAACGTATGACAGTCTCCGGTGATCGAAACGGTGAATGTGCAGCCCAACCTCTAGGTCCTAATGAAGCCAAGGAAGGATACCTGGCTGCCCTTGACGCTGAGTTTGTACTTTTGGGTCAAGAAGTTGCAGAGATTCATAGCAACGGTACAAAATCGTTGGTGAGCCCTCGAATGCTTTCTTTGGCCCGCGTATCAGTGGTTCGTGGCACTGCGCCAAATGAAGAAGTTCCATTTATTGACGATGTTATTGAAACTCGTCAGCCTGTTGTTGACTATTTAACCTTATACTCTGGTATCGAAATGGGTGACCTGGATCCCGAAGAATCACGGCATGCACTCGTTACTTTGCGCACTGCTATCCGTCGCTTATGGCTTCTGCTAAACCTGGGATGTATTTTCATTGGCCACGCACTAGTCAATGATTTCCGCACGATCAATCTCCAAATTCCACCAGAGCAAATCATTGATACGATTGATCTCTACCACGACAAGCAGGTGAATGGTCCCCGAAAACTTTCCCTTAAGTTTTTGGTCTGGGCGGTGCTTGGTGATCAAATTCAAACGGGTAATCACGATTCAATCGAAGATGCAGTGTCTGCATTGCGGTTATATCGCAAATATATCAATCTTAAAGAGCGTGGTGAGCTCGAGAGCACACTTGCTACCGTCTATGCTCTTGGCCAACGCACCGGCTTCAAAGTGCCTGTGAATCCTGAATTAATGAGCAGAAATCTTTAGAAATCTAATTGCATTTTTAGTAGACAGAGTCTATATAAATTAGTGCCAAAAACCTTGCGTGTTCCTTTATTCTGCTTTTTTTCTTCTTTATGGATGAAAAACGTCAATGGCGGGGAATCAAACTAGTTTGACGGTGTCGTTACTGCGTTTGGGACGGGCCCAGTTGGCACCTCCTTGTGCTTGAGGTTGGGATTGTAATTTCGGTTGGGCCTGGCTCATATGTTGATGAGCCCGTTGGGCTGCAGTGTGAATGCTCTCAGGTGATGCCGACGCCTCCTTAGGGTCGTCATCGTCAGTCCATCCCTGCGTCCAGATGCGGTTAACAAGGTAGTTTGAAACACCAGAAGTCAAGGATGAGCCGTTTGGGCCATTATTTGAGCTTGGATCCAGGTTATCGAGTGACAGGTTAGCCATTTGGTTGACAGTGGTCGCCGAGAGTGCACCAACTTTTTTGGAATGTAAGGAAAGAGGTGAATGAGTACCATTAGGAACCGAACCATGCCTACTAGCATATGACAAGCTGCGGGTGACTTTAAGACGATGCAGCGAGCGCGTCACGGGGTTTTGCAGCGTTTTAGCATTAATATATTCCTTGAGCACCCGTTCGAACTCTCGCCGTTCAACAGTAGATAAATGCTCACCAGTAGCAATATGATAATCAAGTAGCCTCTGCTGGCCCAGGCGTTGTTTCTGCAAAGTTCTCGAGTCACTGCCACCCACAATGCGAGCCAGGTCCGCAGATGACTGGCTATGGGACACGGCGTTGGATACTAGGTCGCCTTCTTCAACAAATCCAAGAGATGCCTTGCGGCCACCCTTCAGTGCCTGGGCCATGTCGGTCATTGAAGTGACAGAGATAACCACCTCATTGCTTATTTGAGGAGGGGTAGGCTCGACGGGGTGGATGGTCACAGACAGACCAGATGATGTGCGTCGAGGCATACCAGGGCGTGGCAAAGCAGAGGCCGATGGTTCTTTGGCAACGACAATAATTGAGTTCGGATCATCTTCTGAATCCGTATCGACAAACTCGTTTCCCTGATCCGAATCCGAATGCTCGAGTTGGATCACAGACTTTGGGCGTGGCTGGGCCCCCTGGCCTTGGTTATGGTTGGACGACCGGCGAGGACGGGCCTGGGCGCCAGTAGCATGCTTCCCAAGGCGAGCAGAAGACCAATTGCGCGTGAGCTGGTCCGAGGACTTTTGCCCTTGCATTTCTGACCGGTCGGCAGCCCCTTCGCCAGTAAGGCTCGTCAATTGGGTAGGTCTTGCCATTTTACTAATTCGTGTCGACGACTTGGTGTGTCTTACAGGCCTTTGGTGGTGCCGCGGCGCTTGCCGCCGAGCCTGGGGACCATTCTCGTCCGACATGAATTTAAAATTACCGGACTGGTCTTTAATTCCCTACGGGCGGACTTTTTTCTAGGATAGGCCCGAAATTGGTAATATGGCTATTCACGTGATGTGGGGGGTTAGAAGTGTCGATCCGTCGATCTGTCTCAAACGTTAAATGTGTAAACAAAAACAAGGACATAGACTGCTATAAAGTAAGACACTGGTAGTGAAAGTTTTTAGTCCATGGGGAAATAAAAAAAACAGGCTTTCAGTATCCTGGAACTCACCGTGTTATTGTCCAAAAAGAGAAAATCAGGCAGCAACTGCCAAGGAAAAAAATAGTGACGACCGGGGGATTCGAACCCCCGCCTCCGAAGAGACAAGAGCCTTAATCTTGCGCCTTAGACCACTCGGCCAGATCGCCCTTCAGTTGGAATGTAACAGACTAGTCAGGGTAAAGAGACCAAAGAGACTAGTATTACTTGGAGATGTGTAAGATAATGTATCAAGACAGAAGATAGACTTAGACGACTTGTCCAATGAAGGACAACTAACTAGTTTATA